>JAGTTH010004557.1:0-53806 GCA_022606485.1 Agraylea sexmaculata
TGTATATAAGCTGTCATTTATGCCTCATGTACCTTAATTTCAATAAAATAATTCACATTAAAAGAAATAACAATAAATGTGAAATTATTGCATTAGTCATATTCGTTTTACCATCTGTTATATTATGTTTTTCTTCTTTTTTTAATATATATTTTTTTTAAATTTCGTTTCATGTTCCAACTGACGAGTGCTGCATTATGATCTCTGCGACTTGGGATCCCCGTAATGCTCTAGTGGTACTACATTATGATAAAATACTATAATATGTATTAATAAATAAGAAAAATAATAATTAAAACTCTTATTTATGGATGAATTAAAGTGTAATTATGAAAAAAATCTGTTATTATAATCATCTTGGCCAGGGTTTAATTTATTTTTTCAAACAAAACAAAAATGAAATGTTGAGTTTGTAGTTAACGAACTGAACGCCTCAAATCAAATTAATCAAGTCGATTCCACTATTTTCTGTTATAAGAATGTGAAAATAGTGGATTTAAAAAAACTTATAAACTGTAAAATTGTGAAATAATTTTTAATAAGAATTTTTGTAGATGTATATATATATATTGCCTGCTCCAGCGTATAATATCATAAGTGCAAAAAAAATCTGTATGCTCTTAAGTCTTTATGGAACTAAGCCAAATATTCAATCTGGTAACACTGCCTGTCACGTGTCACTCGGTTTCATTATTATTTATTACATATACCAATTAACGATTGAATACCTTTTATTGACAGAGACTTGAAATGTGTTATAGATAATAGATGAATCTACATTAGTTAGTCCCACTTAATAGGTTAAATAATGATTGAAAATCAAAAAAAATTGACGTTTCATACATGCAATATGTGGCTCAGCTCCATAAAGACTTAAGAGCAGACAGCATTTTTTTTGCACTTACGATATTATACGCTGGAGCAGGTGATATATTTACAGAGTACATCAATTATTACAGGGGTGGGTATTTGCGGTGATAAAGAAATAAGGTGACGAATATTCGGCGTAGGTTTATAATGGAATCAAAGCTTTCCGGGGAGCAATCGGAATGAATAATAATGTTTCGAGGGGATAATGATGATTGGTGTTATTATGATAATAATTCAGGGTATTAGCCGTGTTATCTTATAAATGTAAATTAGTAAGGAGAAGCAAGCTTAGAGTTGAAGCATAGTCTCCGGTTCATCTGTAAGACGGCAGCGTGTTCGGTAATGCTCACAATTTATCTGCCAGACTCGGGAATTACATTTCATTTGCATGTATGAGGCCAATTATTAGTACTGAAGCACCTGAGACCTGAAACAAGATGCGCACTTACTATCACTATCATCACCACTACTCGACTACCTTCTTGTTAAACACTACCTGACGGATGACCGCTTCCTTTACCCAATATTACTATTCTACAATTACACATTCATATACTGGCAAATAATTGAGTATGGTGTCGCTAAAATACAATTACAGCCAATTTATATAAATTATTTATCATGAAAATATTATATTATATGGGCTGCCTTGTGGCCCAGTGGTTAGTGTAACGGATTCGTGAGTGAAGACTCCCAGGTTCGATTCACGGCACCGGAGTCACTTGGTAGATCTAGCTTAGCAAACTAGATCTTAAGTACTCATTGCTGTGTGGTGGCCTGGGAAACCATCTCTACTATATTCTCCTGTAAAGGCCAAGGCCAACCCCTTATAAAGGGACTCCCGTCAATAGGGAAGGCGTCACGATAAAAAAAAATATATTAAATAACTAGAGTAATTTTAATTGAAATTTTTAATTTGAAATTTTCAATTTTGTTGAAATTCTTTGATATTCTGCATGATTTTTTAATGGGACGGTAATAAGTTTCTTATTTTTTCATTACGAATATGTTTGAATTTTCAAAGTATATTATAAATATAATAATGAATACGGTTTTCATATGATGACAACACTCCCGATAAATACTGTTTTTTGAATATTGTCATTTATTATGCGTTATTAAATAGCTCTAAAATTATTTTAATATTATTATAATTAAAATAGCCATTTCGAGATTCTAGATATGTATAAATTGTATTAAAATAATTATATGAAATATTATTCTTCCATCTTGTTAACGCTGATGGTTGAAGGAATCGCACATACATACATACACACACCTTAGACAATTATATATATTATTATTAAACATATTTGTTTTAGCTGAGAAGATTTAAGTTTATTTTAATTTGATATAAAAATGCTTACAAACTATGTGATTTTTCAAATAAAATATTCAAAAATGGTAATTCCATGTACATCTTAAAATATTTCCAATTAATTAAATGTCTTCTTATACAACTCCTAACTTATTTATTCTACTTTGTGTTAAGATAATTATTGAGGGAAAATTCACTTTTGGAATTGAGTTCAAGTATAATGAAATATGTGAGAAAAATTTGTGTTCAATCTTTAACATTCGAAGTAATGCATTTAATTTTTAAGCATAATTTTGTGACGTTTACACAATCATAAGTCGCAAAAATAAAAAGTTTCCTTTGATTATAAAAATATTGAAATTTTATGTAAAATATTGTATTGAAGTGTAATGGAAAGTTAGAGGAGATTACATTACACTTCTTTTAAAACATAATATGTTTTATTTGATTTATTGATAATAATAAAATGGATTTTAGTAAATTTTAAAGTAATTGCATAGAAAACAGTTCCATATAATACAGATTATTATTTTTATTTAGGTTATTATTAAACTATCACATATAGCAATTACTACATAAAACAGGAGTATTCCTCTCTTATATTAAATAAGTATTTTATAGTAGTTTTCTTGTAGTTAAAATTATGATATGATTATAAATAAGTAAATACATAATTAAAGAGAGTTGTATTTCACTATTCTGTCAAACTTGAATTTAAAGTGTTTTCTCAGTATGAAACGTGTCTTCCGAATACTTTATTTTATTCATACCAAATTAGGTAAGTTGATCCTTAAGTGAGTAAGAATAAATTATTCATATCACTCACAGTCGTAATGGCAAGTTTCATATAAAATAATTTGAATGAACCATTATTAACTATTTTTATGGGATTTACGTTGTGATAAAGTAGATATATCCTCAAGTGCTTATAAATGATACATTGCAAATACAGTCGTCGATATTCTTGCAAGCAGCTGTAAATAACATATATTTTCATAAGTTGGAAACGTTTAGTTGTGATGATACTATTCAAATATCTATTTTATCCCGAACGGCTAGTCTGACGTTTATGTCCAATATGATTACTGGCAATAGTCGCAATGGCGTCTTATTGAATCGATATGGAAGACCAAACGAAAACAAAACAATATTTTGCCAACCGGTTAGTTTCATTCCTTTCTCTATTTTGTGGAGGAGACAGGGGAAAAGGAGCGGGTCTAAAATTTATCTGAGCGTTCATAAGACAAGGTGCTGGAATTAATCCTGTCTTATTGAAAAATGTTTACGTGACAGGAATTCCTGAAGAAGGCATCTGTCCAACCTGAAAATACTTACATCTTACACCGTTCATCATAGAAATAAATTAATAAAGCAACTGATTAATAATTGTTCAATGAAACTATACATAGTATTATTGATGTCAATTAAATTTCTGCAATAAATTCATTAAATTATTATAACAATATAAAGAATGCTTAAATCATCAATAAATAAATCGTAATTTGCACATGCACTTTAATAATTTAAGTTAAAATGCTGTGATCATTTGTTCAAATCCCGCTCAAGTAAAAAAATAATTGATCCGTTATTAAAACTATGAGTTCGGGAATAATATTAATAAAATGCCGACTGATCGTTTTGGTCCAGGTTTACTTTGATTTCCCGGATCGTAAGGTATTTAACTAGTAATAGTCACACATAAAAATAAATAAACTATTTTCATAATAAATTGTTATTTATTAAGTCTCTCATAATTCGATGAGTCGGTAATATATATATATATATATATATATATATATATATATATATATTCACGAATTTATGAACAATCAGTTTTTGTGATACAAATATATAATTTTACTCGCTATCATCTAAACAATTGATACTATTAGTTGCACCTATATTAGACGAATACGGTATATTGATAATAAATGTGTACATTAAATGAAAGTAGTAAAAAATATATTACATCCTCGATTATGTAATGTTTACAGAAGCACAATAAATGGGTTACGGAAGATTATTGTTACTTAACTTTTACACTAACTAATCAATGGACTATCTAAATTGTCTTGTAAATGGGTTTTAATTTTTTTTCCATTCTTTCTATAAATAAATACTATTACTCATGTCAAATTTAAATAAAACATTCTCATGTTAGCTATAGGTAAAAGGATGTAAACACTCTGTACACCTAAGTCTATTTCCAAAGATGTATTGTTCTGTCAATCAGTGTAAAAGCTTATGCATAATAAAGAAATTGTAATAATAATAATCTGAATTGTGTATTTTCGATAATCAGTTGTAATTGCTTTTTATTGATTTCGCCCAATAACACTTTATAGTTGGGTAGTGTTGTTGATAGTTGTCGCAGTAGAATGTGACGCGACCGCAAAGCCAGCTGAAGAATGAGTTTATTTAAAAGCGCCATACATTATTAGTAATGTTAGTCCTAAAAAGAGCAATGTGTTAAAAATAGTATTATTGTTTGCAGTTAACGCGTTGTGTATAGTAGCCGTAGAACGGAAGCTTTGTCGCTTAATGATCCGTTAGTGGTAGTGTTGCATTTATTGCATGCTCTGTGACAATTTACACTCTGTCCTAATTACTATTGGCAACACAACTTGCCATTTGTTCACAATAATACCATATACAAATATTAAAGACATCTCCATCCGCAGACATGACTCTCGGATGCCCTGAATCGGTGCTGGAGGCTAACAGCCCTCGATAAAAATCATAATCATATTATACAACTCATATCGACATATCGTCAGCTCCAGTACAAAAAAATGCTGTGTGCTCTTATGTCTTTATGGAACTGAGCCACATATTGCATGTATGACACGTCATAAATGTTGCTTTTCAATCATTATTTAACTTATTAGGTGGGACTTTTTCGAAATAGTAAAATAGTCTTATTTGATCGGCAACTAATGTAGATTCATCCATTATCTATAACACATTTCATGTCTTTGTCAATAGAAGGTATTCAATCGTAAATTGTTATATGTTATAAATAATAATTAAGCCGAGTGACACGTGACAGACAGTGTTACCAGATTGAATGTGTGGCTCAGTTCCATAAAGACTTAAGAGCACACAGATTTTTTTTGCACTTACGATATTATACGCTGGAGCAGTTTATAAATTAGAAGTAGGTGAGTTGGAAGGTGAACACTAATTATCTCAATCAGACTCGTCTGCTTCGTCCGCCATCTTGATATGTATACATCCAGTTGTCTGGCCTTCTAATAAATATATAATCGATTAGTTCCAACTTTGAAGACGTAAAATATACACAATGTATCAAACGGCCGCATTCCATCTTATAGTGTTAGTGAGTGATGTTAGAGCTGAATAGTATTAGTGCGTATACGAATAGACTAGAGTTAGGTAGTATTGAAGTACACCAGGTCTATTCCTATACGCACCGTAAGCACACTTGATATTTATATGTACATCCAGTTGTCTGGCATTTTTATCAGCGAAAATGGATAATTTGGGACAAAATAAATCAGAAAAACGAATATTTAATACTTTTTAAAAAAATATATGCACAAAACCACATATCTATTTATTTTTTAAATGCAACTTAGTAGTTTTGGCTTTCGCGCAAAGTCGGCCTACTTATTACAATCGAATAGATTTGCGGGAATCTATTTATAAGCATTTTTACCACTTTAGTCAATAAAAACCATGCTAAATAATTAATCATCGTCTGCGGTAAAGTTATATATGAAATCAACGCATTCAATTTAAATTTTATTAAACTGCTTGCTACAAAGTGAACAGAACATAAAAGGTTTTTGTTGGTAGTCTATTATAATAAGAGTTGTAATTATTTGCGTAAAATGCATGTATTTCATTTTAGACATAAACGAAACAAGCTACCTGTTTACCCGTTCTTCTGACAAAAAACTTTCTATGAATGAAATTATTTTATTTTAGTTACATTATCACATTTCATTTAAAAAATCATTTATATTACCCGACTCGCATCTAGTTATTATAACAATAAAAGCTTCCATAGATAAGCACAATGTACGTAATTCATATATGAGAAAAAAGACTATGAGTGCTGGATGTTGCATATTTTCACATTATTTAAAAATAATCAAACATAAAATAACCTTCTGCCACTACAGAAAAATATACAATGGATCCCGATAGTAAAATTTATAAAATATATATTTGATCGGTTATTGCGAGATCGGAAATAATATTAAAAAAATCCCAATAGATCGTATCGATTCAGGTTTACTCTAATTTCCTGGATTGTAAGCTAAATACTGAGTCGTTTTTTTTTTAAATCGAGGAGAGCAAATCTGTTAGTAACCTGTGTAACTAGTTATAGTTAAGATCACCGATAGAAAAATAATTAACACGTTGTTGTTTCTAAAAAACCAAAATTTGTAAAAACCTTCTCAAAAATCCCATCGGGGCGTAGATGAATACATTTGTTTTAAAAAAATTACATGTTGAAAACGTAAAGTATTCTATACACGCTATAGGTAATTTTTCCTATTTTCATAATTATAATGCGTCTTAAATACTAAACCATTATATTATACTAGGTTGTTCGAATAATTATAAGGGAATTTTTTTTAGGTAGGGATTGAAAAGTGCTGGTATAAAACACCATGTTTGGTTTGGTGTTTTATATTCATTGTATTATGGTATATTTTCACGCTATATTAAATTGCTACATTGTAGAGTGTGGTTGTTTATTTGTCGTTAAATTTAATTATTTGGTTTTCTTAGTGGTTGAATTTAATTAACGATGTTGGCGTGTATCATTTTGGGCTAGGAAATGCAAAGCAGCGTCGCGACGCCCGTTAACGACAGCTCCAGAGTAGTGGACCTCACTAACACTTTTTATATGAAATTACTACGGACACTACTACTTTAATGTATGCTAATGTAAACCAAGTCTCACGGGCCTTTGTACTCTCATACTTTCACAGAATTATTTCTCCCGTCTCTTTGCCGCCGGACGTCTTTCTTATTTGCGAGGTGAATAAACTCCAATTGATTGCTCCTTAAAGCGATGTGACATCTAGAAGATCGATTTTTATCCGGGATATAAGCCACTCCGTGTATAAAAAATATATATCTTTTATTAGATTTTTATTATTATTAAGAGAAAACTGTAGTCTGGAATACCAGAGAACCTACATCTCTGATGGAGCTTTTTGGAGAGGATTTTTTAGACACAACAACGTGTTAATTAATTGTCTGTCGGTGATCTTAACTATTACTAGTTACACAGGTCACTGACTTAATAATCAGAGTAAACCCAGATCAAGACGATCGATTGCGATTTTATTAATATTATTCCCGATCTCCCAGTCGTAAAAACGGATCAAATCAATTGAAAAAATCTTGAGCTGAGTGGGATTTAAACCCATGACCACAGTATTTGTAGTCACTCTTCTTATCTCCTGAGCTATTACACTGGTAATTTTTTTGTGGGATGTTCCAAAAGGAGGTGTTTTATAAGATGATTTTCAGTGTAGTATTTTTTTTAAATCACCATGTATGTTTCTAGGCAAAATACTTTTAGAGAGGTTTTTTGCTTGTATATATAGGTGATTTCTATATGTTTTAAATAAAAATATAAAACTTCTTAATTTGAGTTGAATCCCTACTTCGAACTGAAGAAAAATAATTGACATAAAATTTGATCATCCAAATAAACTAATACCTTCATATGCGTTCGGCGCCGTAAACGTATGTCGTAAATACAATAGTAGTTCTTTTTCTATACTTTTAAATGCCTTGCTCATACAAAATATATACTAACAGATATAATAAAGTACTTTTTTTTCTTAGTCTTACTTCTTAGTACTTAACTCTTCTAGTCTTTACGGTGTGCGTTTACTGAATCGTACGCAAGTCAACCAAATACTTACGAATCGGTTCATGGGATAATCATAATATTGGGCAAAATAGAATAAAATATTTATAATATTATATTTTAATCTATGTATTATACTTCTTCTTTTTCTGTCTTATATCATCGCATAAATAATATGTTTTTTAATGCAAGAGTTTCAATATGAACTACACAAAAAAATCATTTTTTTTATGAAATTGTGAATTTACTCTCTTAGTAATTAATCAAGTATATTTTTAATTGTGTTTCTTTATTTATGGGATTTTTTTGTAATAGAATTAAAAGTCACATGTTTTTCGAAAATAACAATAAATCACTTTATTCATAGTGCTTACAATATATTACAGGGTGATTGATTTGCTGACCATCTAATCTTAGTACATAAAGAGAATTTGTTATTAAATTAAATATAATATATTAATTTTGATATTACAGATTCACAATCCATTTCCACACAATAACATTTAATTACAATCAGCTTTATTATTTTTAATCTCACAGTCACACTGCACGTCATACTCAAAATCATTGTGCAGCTAAATTTTTATTTCCATCATTGTACATGAACGTGTGCATATTAAATCTTAGAAGAAAACATTGTAAATATTTAACCTATGGCGCCTAACTAATAATAAGAACAAAACGCTAAACAGCAGGTTTACATTAAGTATATTCGATGAGGCCCCGCCTGAAACAAAGAAAGTATAAAAGGTTGATGTAAAATTTAAGTTGTTGTAAAGTGCGTACCTGTCTCGCTTCCAGGCCACGCAAGTTTCTCCAGGTAGGCAGGTGGGGCTAATTGAGTTGTAAGCTGTATTTGTCTAAGATGGGGTCCTCCAGGAACAGATGATGGTAATAAAGCTGCACATCGTATCCTCAATGGGGATCCATTGAATAAATGTTTGGTCGCTCTAAGTTTCAATCCCAACGATCTGCTAGACAAACCCATTAGATCCCTGCTGACCTCCCAAGGACCATCCAAATTCAAAAACGAAGCCTAAATTCACAACAAAAAACACAAGTTATGGGATATTCTCTATAGTGAAAAGATGATATTTACTTCTTTTTCGTTGACAAAGAAGGTCAGTTGTGGTGGTGGAAGTGACACGTCTGATGTGCAGTTCACCCTTATTTCATCCCCGGGAGAGTAGCGAGGGGCTAATCCTTCCAATTTAGGATCTTTTCTCGGCAAAGCTGGCAAAGCAAAAAATATATGGATTTTAGATATAGGTATAAAATAAACTCATTTCTATATAAAATACATTATTCCAACGATATCAAAATACACGTTTCGTATTGAACGCAACGTTTCGTTTAAATCACATTTATTACTATTTTATTTAGACAGTGGTTAAAAATAAATATTGGTTTATTCTAAAAAAAACCTTTTGCTTCCACCTAAAATAGAGGTTTAGTGGGAAAATCGCTTACAGGTAATAATTTTCAAATGTGTCACTTGGAAACCTTTGCTTCCAAGAGCTTCATATAATATAATAAATATACGATAATCCAGTTTTATAATAAAAACATCCATTTATGCTGATTTAATTTTTTTAACCATCTTGACGCTACAGGTATAATTACAACACCACGGATTTGTATGAGTGACTTTATTTGTTTCATTTTATCATGATTTTTTCTGATTATAATAATCGTATCTGTATTCACTTTTTGTGATTCGGTTGATTGGATTAAATAATAGACATTAAAAGTATGATTTATCTCCATCTTTGACAACAAACCTTCAAAGTTATAAATTATTATTTTAAGCTTATAAATAATAAATGTAGTAGCTGAAATTCAATTCTACGAACAAAATTCGATTTGGAATATTAACATTAAATTTGGAATTACTTTTTTTAAGCCATACCAGAAAAACAATTTAAATCATACTATTACAATGACAATGGGTAATGAATTTAAATCATAAAATTCTCCATTTTTATCTATATTAAAGTTCTCCGGACTTACAGAAAACACTCTCAGTTTCATATAAAAATATTATCCTCACCGCAGGATGGTCACGAAGAACTCTGTCTAGGTTTTTATTATATTTACTTATTTTTATTCGTAACCCAATATCATTTTTTCGTGGAATGTTCCAGTAAAGCTGAGGAGGTTTTTTATGAAAATGTCATTCCCAGTGTAGTTTTTTTTAAGATCTCCTTGTACATGCGTTTCGATTGGACAATTGGCTTGAAGGGTCCCTTTTAAAAGGTGTAGTATTTTCAGTGACACTTTGTTGAATTGAAAACGGTAGACAGGGGATCTTATTGGCAGTATAGTACATTAGATCAGTTCAAAACAGTGTAAAATCGCTGAGAATTTCTTGGCACAGTAGAATAGTAAATGTAGGCAGATAGTAGTATTGGAGAGAACTGGCTTCAGCATCATACATCAGCCGTTCGACACCATTGCGGACAGAATACCTGATGAAGCTCCTCATACACACACATACACACACACACAGCATGCATATATACATAGCTATTATTATACAACTAACACTACTACAAGCCACAAGACCACACTTCGCATACATTTCATTAGAGATTCGAGCCAGACGAGCTCCAAGTCAACTACCCTCAACTTGCCTAAACGCAATGATGAATTGCAAAGTATATAATTCCATACATAAATGTATCTGCAAAGACCATCGTCTCAAATCCATATCAATAAAATTCAAATTGTCCAAAACAAGTAGTAGTCTTAAGATGGCCTTAGATCTTGAACCTGGCACATTTCTTAAAAAAGTCCACGAGGACATTAAGTTAAAAATGATCAAAGTAAATATCGCAGATTTGAGTAAAAAAACATTACACTAAAATGACTATCTTCCCGACTAACCCAATCATAAGACATGTAAATAAAACCAAATATGCCTCGAGGAAACGAAAGTTCATTTTACCAATGGACTTCCAAAACTGATATTATTTTTAAAAATAAAATAAAATTTCCAATTATCCACTCAACTCAAATTTGGTTTTACCCAAACAAATTGTTATTTAGTTTTTAAGCATTATATTTTGTAACTGTTTTGTTAATATTGCTTTTATCGTTGTTATTATTTATTAATCTTCAAATTTGTAAATGGATTTTTATTTTTTTCCCATTCTTTCTATAATTAAATACTATTACTCATGTTAAATTTAAATAAAACATTCTCATGTTAGTTATAGGTAAAAAGATGTATACACTCTGTACACCTAAGTCTATTTCCAAAGATGTATTGTTTTATCAATCAATGTAAAAACTTATGCGTAATAAGGAAATTGTAATATAAAAAGACCATCGTAATAACTCAGGGGATAAGACGCCTGGCTACAAATAGTGTGCTCATTGGTTCAAATCCCACTCAAGTCAAAAAAAAATTGATTTGATCGGTTATTACGACTGGGAGATCGGGAATAATATTAATAAAATCACGATCGATCGTCTTGTTCCGGGTTTACTCTGATTTTCCTGTATTGTTAGGTAAATACTGATTATAAAGTCGGTGACCTGTGTAACCAGTAATAGTTAAGATCACCGATAGAAAATTAACACGGTTGTTGTGTATAAAAAAAACCTCTCACAAAAAGCACCTTGGGGCGTAAAAATAAATAAATAGGTAAAAATCGTTTGAAATATTCAATACATAATACTCCAAATCATTCAAAACAATGTCTTAAGATGATATTTAACTTGGGTCCCGGAACATATCCATGACCTCATTAAAATACAAAATATTGAATCGGTTATCACGGAATTGAGCAAAAGAAATTTAAATAAAATGACTGATTTTTCATATAATCCAATAATAAATAAAGTAACACTACCTATAAAGTTTACACTACCTATCAAGATTTTTATTGTTTCATTTTACAAACATTTCACATTGTATATTTATTGTATGTCTGTTTGTCATATGTTTTTGTAACTTTTTACCATTTATTATAATGATTTTTTTATTAACATGTAACCTTTAATAACAAGATAATGAATTTAATAACTTAAAATAAGTAAAAAGACCGTGTCTGTAGGCTTAATTAAACCCTTATTAAGTATTGTTTCAAAACAGTTTTTGAAAAGAATATTCAACAAAGAAATTCTAATAATAATTTAATACATTAAGAACATAAACAGTAGATGCTCAAAAGTATGATTTTAATGTACAGATATTTTAATTTTATCAGTTATTTAATTTTTTAGACATATAACATAATTAATAAATATATTTGAAAAAAAGCACTCACGTTGCGTAAAACTGCCTATAACAATATACATTTCAATACCTTTATATATCAATGTAATGATGTTTTTAGTCTCTCTTATAGAATATGATTCTTCTGAAAAGGTGTTTTTCTACCAAGGAATGGACGTTTGGAGAGACAAAGGGGGTCACTTATCCCCCTTGGATTGATAAATTTAAAAAAAAATAGACAAAATACACCAAAAATCCCGTGGTATATTATTTTGTCAAGTATAAACCCCAACTCTTCTAAATCATCATAGTTTTTTATTTAAAGGAATCTAATTATAGTATTTTATAATGCGCCCTACACAAAATATCTCATCTCATATTTGCTTCGCCACTTGTTGTATGTAGCAGCGATTATAACACATACATAATTTAATATATTTATCCTTACCTGCAACGGTCATATAAGAGGTTTTGTGTACTATCCTAAAGGTGGGGGCTTCAGTAGAGACTTCACACCTGTATTTTCCTTGAGATTGTGATGATAATGATGACAATATCAAATCACAAGAAGATTGAGAACAAGCAGGTTGCACAGCCAAGTTCACACCGCGTACAGTGAATGAAAGCTCTGGTGGCTGCAATTATATTAATATTAGTATATAATAAAATTAATAATATTTTTAAAAAATACGTACATCTTGAGCGGGCATATATCGAAATACTTCATGATCATCTTTGAACCATTTTGCAGAATATAATTGTTCTTTTCCCATATTGTATCTACAGCTTAAGGTTGCATTGTCCCTCGGATCGGCAAGAATTGGAACTACCAATGAAGCTATCTCGTGACCTCCTCCAAGATCTGTTAAAAAAATATAAATTTCGATTAATTTTCGGAGATGGTGACAATTTTAGTACATATAGAGTTTTTTTTTAATTGAATTGGCTATTGAAACTATGAACTAGGAAGTATTATTGATAACATCGATTGTCTTGAACTGGTTTACTGGAGAAATTATTTGTTCTAGGTCATCTTTCCAATATCGATAGTATTTTTTTAAACAAATATGAAAACGACCAAGTGAATGGATGTCATCTACTTCAATTATTTCATTTAATTCAAATAATTTGGAAATATTTTCCATAATTATATTAAATTATTAATGAAGACTACGAGTTGATGGATATAAATTATATTCAGTATGGGAAAGGCATTCAAATTGAGCGTGGATATTAAGTTATCCTGTATACCGGACAGGAACTGTGGGATGCAAGCGTCAAAGGTGATATTACTACGACTCGTGGCCCAGGTGACTTTTGGTCAGGTAAAAGGGTTGCTTAACATATACATAAAACATGTGAACCTCTCACACTTTTTAGGATCCATAAAAGTCACATTCTCACCAAACAGTAACCGCCTATCCACCCAACATCTGTACGCTTCCAGACTTCGAAAAGTCATTCCATTACTGAAGGATTTTCAATCCATTTATAATGTTCCCAATATTCACAACAAAACCATCTGATCATAATAAAAATTCCATCATATTGATGCCATAAAATTTAAAATTGTATTAAGGCGAAAATGCATTTCAATCATTATATTGGTAGTCTACTAGTCCATATTTCTAATATTTTATTTCAAAGAATAGCGAATAAAATATAGGGAAATATATTCAAGACTTTGAAGTAGCGTTTTTTATTTTAAAATTAAAATAAATCAAATTGTGATAAATTATTTTATCGATATGTATGTTTGTTTATATATAATTATAGTCGTGAGAGAGCCGCCATACATTTTACTGCCTTACACACACACTACATTCTTAAACACACAGACGCCGACTCCTTATAAAGGGATTTTATTCTTTTATATGGAAATTTTTTGCACAGTTTTCATTTACGATGGAATCTAGATATATTGAATCTCAAAGAGAATGATAAAAAATCTAAATATAGTAAATTTCAATATACCGATGTTTGGATCGATATATTTCAATTTCAAGGGGAGTAGAAAAATTTCAATTTATCAAGTTACTGAATATATTGAAATTCAACATATGGACTCTCTACTAAATAATAGATTAAATAAAAAAATATATGTTTTTGTTCATTATATCATTATATGGAAAAATTTATATTGAGGAAACTCATTTTTAAAATATAGTGAAAAATATTATGTCCTTGTTCGTTGAGTGTCTTATTATAAATTTGAAAAAAGCAGCAGTTAATAACGCCAGATCTCAAGTGACTTCCTCTGGCGGAAAAATATATTATGTGGCTTGGTGCAAATATGTAACTGAAGCTGGAAAAATGCTAAAAGTTGAAGGCTTTGGTGAAAAAGTTTAGCGAGTGGCCATTATGGACCTGCACTGGACACACTCGCCAAATAAACTTTCATAAACTGTAAAAACATTCCCCATATGCGTACTATGTTCATTTAAAAACGATAGTTAAAAAAAACACACACAAATAGTCGAATAAATACATAATATAATGAATACTATACCAAAAGGAATACCTAATTACTAATATTAATAAAAATACATTATGGCCTGTGTTTAATTTTGTATATAGCTTAAATCAGACAACAAGTATCTCGTCAAATCGATAATTTAAATTCCACATGCCTGTATTAATGCATTTATTTAATTTTTATTGATTTTCAATTAAAATTCAACAATGTTTTTTTTTTCAAAATACTCAAATATATTTCATTAAAACTTAGGTTATGTGTTTCATTTTTATTTATGTTTACAACAATTTCATTTAATCAATTCAATTCAATGTTTTTTGTTGATTTTAAGAAGATGTTTAGTCTTAATATTATTTTCATTGAAATACACATTAACAATAATAAATATTGAACATTTCTTTTTACTGTTTCTTATAGCAATTATTATGGTTTTTTATGTAAGATTGAAATTATAATAGTTAAATTCGAGTCAGTCACAAAAAAACGCATCTAGGTATTATTATAACAGAAGCTTATTTATAAAGATATAATATGAAAAACATGGCGTATATTTTATTTTTTTCATAGAAAATATGACAAACTTATTGATTATGATTGTATTATACAAATACGTGAAGCTCTTCTCATCTTACTTTTTTTAATATACGCTGTATGTTACTTTTCCATCGGACAAACCCTAGGAGTAACTGAGTACTTTTAAAACTTCACATTTTTTAATATATATAATCGTTTATTGTTGAAGAAACTGCTTTAGCTTTTTCAATATCATACGAATATGTAATATCCTCAGGTCTATTATTATTAGAATACCCTCAGACTGTGAATAGGTGTATTTTTATCTGTAAATATGAAATATTACAGGCATCAAACACGAGCGTGTCAAAAAGAGCGTTTATTCGTGCGGAGATAAGAGCGTTATTCGGTATGAAAAATATGCTTCTTTGCTTTTTATGTTTGTACAACAGGGCAATAATATCTCCAAGAATCACAGATAGCAATCTACGTAGGATTTACTACCATTGTCAACGAGTAGGATTACCCTGTTATTGCATCGCGATAATAATAATTGCAATTTTTCATTCCTTCGCTACGGCTTTATTGCTTCCAATGCGCTTTTCTAGGACGTTTTGCGATGCCTTATAATTTATGGCTGTGAATAAAATATAAACCGATTCATACACCAAAATAATATCATTATTATCTTAAAAGATTCCTTATTTAAAATATTTATTCTTTAATCTCAATATTATAGAATTTTTATTGTAATTTTTCATATAATTGAATAGACCAATGTATAAAGTGCTACGAAAGATTAAATGTTTTTGAACGTATATACATATTACGTTTTTTTTATTTACCATTTATTTTATTCAAAATTCCAGTACATAACATTCTTGTTTACTTACATCCAAATTAAATAATTCAATAAAAGGTGTTTCACTACCATAAAATTAATTACTAAAACAAAGCCCTTCATTGGTCTCTTTTATCAATATTTAAAAATTCGATTGCACTAATTTATGGTATATTTATAAAAGAAACTGTGATTATTGATATCGTATTATATTCACGCGTTGTTTTTTTTATAATTAGTGAATTTCAATGGCCTTATCAAGAAAGTTTTTTATATTATTTTTTATTAATTTTAATATACAAATTATCGAGATTTTAATTTTTTATACTACATGAAAAAAAGTTCAAATATATATTGTTTGATATCCTTTGAAAAGTATCCAGAACTTTCGGGTAATTAGGCTGTGTACAATTTGTGGTTTTGTCTATGGGGGTATTTAATGCTTTTTATTACACTTTGAGTGCTACGCCTAAGAATGTTTATATCCCCTCGTTGAATGTTGCGAATCTTTAGAAAGGGGGTCTTAAAATAAAATTGGCACTTCTTATCATGGGCCAGTGGACAAAAGACAGATAGACAATAAAACGTGTCTTCCTTAATGAAGGGGTGTTGCTCAATACTACGAGAAGGGGTGCACATTATTCTTTTTGTCTTTGCCGATGGACAATTTCACCCTGTCACCCTTATCCCCTCTGTCTTTTTGTAAGACGCTATACAAACACAATAAAAATGTCAAGATTACTATTTGATTTGAAGCGATTCAGTCCTAAAACCACCGATATATATATTTCAACTATTTGTCTGAATTAAAACATTGTGGAAAGACTGTAACTTTTTCAAATTTATTTTACGAAGAGGTTATTGACTCTCAATTCATCTCATTATACAATATTCATAAAATTTCTCATCATCGTCCTTAAGATAAATCTAAATTAAATTATACTATATTCCCTATTTTTATTAATTTTATATATTATTATTTAAGAATTTTTATTATAATAATAAGTAATTAATTGATTTTTAAATTATTTCTCAGTCTTTTTTATTTCGATCCCGCTAATAATAAATTGCGAAATAAATAAAGTGTTACTTACATGATAAAAAATAATGCATACATTTTTATTACCAAATATAATGGCTGTTTATATATTAATTATTATATATATACACTAATAGAGATATTGTAGGGATGACTAATTTACAGAAATACAGATTGCATGACTCAATGCCTTCATCAAAGATATATTATATGAAAAAATAGTAGAAATATTTAGATAGAAAAATAGTAGATATTTTAATCAATAAAAACATGGAAAAGGAAATTCCAACGTGAAATGCACATGTTTATATAAATAATGAGTAAAGAATATTGTAAACTATTGAATAAGATCTCACCTATGCTAAAGTGCAAAATGCACATAAATAATATCCAAGTGAAACGGTTGTGCATTTTCGAAACTTTGTCAATACGAACAGGGAAACAATCCTTCATAGTCTTTCACATTTTGCACTAAAATATAAGATCACTGTACTTTCGTAGTTCGTAAGTAGAAGTGTTTGTAAAATGAGTGTCTACACGTGTAACTCGGATCACGTTTGTCCAACGACTGTTGTTTGGTTAGGGAACATTCTCTATTCCCGAATATCCCGAGGGTTGGCGCTTGCGCTATTTATATACAGTTTCTCTAACAAATTTAACATATAAAATCATTTTTAGACTTTAGAAATTATTTAAGAACACGACGTTTATTTATTAAATATTTCAATTACACTCTATTTCACATCTACCATACATATAAACATAAGATATCGCATGGGTGGCTAAATTGCGTGTTTAGTTCAAGTGGATCAAGTGGCCAAAAACATGAGTTACCTGGCAAACATTATACTGTAAACATCTCTTTTCATATCTTATGTTATATTTCACTGTAAAATGGGTAAATGCATTGTTACTTCATGTCATATGGACTCAAACATACACTCAAATACATCTAGGCTCACTTTTTACCAAAGACTACTTCTTTGACATGCTTAAAATATTATTGCGTTTCAATTGTCACAACCACTCTCAGAGGCCACTAGAAATGTGTTGAGTGAGAGAGACACACTTATGCCTTTATCGAATACGAGAGAAGAGTGCAACAATACACGGGATAAAAAAAATTACACGAATTATTTATATGCAATGCGATATCTAATGTTTATATCTATGCATATTACTTAAAACCAGCTACTTATACAAATCTTGAAAAAATATTTTTATTTAATTATAATTAAAATTATTAAAGAGAAATATATTAAGATAAAATATGTATTTTTTATACTAAATTAGGCACCTAATTTTACAACTTGCAATATTGACACCATATTTTTTACCGACAATAATACCAATACCATATTAATCTGAAATAAAATACTATAGCTATGTAATTAATTGATTATTATTTATTAAGAGGTTAAAAACATTGCGAAACCCTGCCTACTCTTAATATAATCTCAATGATTAAAAAGTTTAAGGTTTTTGATATTGTTTTTATCACTGACAAATTGGTTACATGAAATAGAATTATTATTTATTGAAGAATATTATATACCCACTTCGTTCTGATTTTATTATTGTCAATTCCCTTCTTCTTCTTCAATTCTTCCATCTCTATTAGAAGTAGGTTATTTGCTAGATTCGAATTATATTACAAATATTTCATTTTCACCCAAAAATATATGGAATATCCCTACAAGAAATAATTCAAAACCATTATTCGTTTTATATACTGCGGGTGGATTTTTGTGTACGTTAATTATCTTTGATTGTTTATTAGAGGTTTAATTGGGTATAGGAATTGAGTCAAGATAACAATTGATTTATCTAGATTTGACCATTTATGATTTCTACCTAAGGCGATATATTGTGAGATAAAATTAATTTATTACGATCGAAGTATGTATTCACAACACGCTTCTAAAACATATTTTGATTGTATAATAAAATACCACACAACAAAGCGGCTTAATTGATATGGTGTCTCCATTACGACGGGATCGTGATAATTAACGTATGGAAGATATTTCACTCAAGAGTAGTTATCAAACAATAATAACAAGCAATTGATTTTTGGTTAACGGCGTTAAAATGGGAGCGTTACGCCCCTAACGACCGCGTTGTTTGTCGTTTCCATTTAGAAGGAGGCAGACGAGCATAAACAGGATTAATCGTGGGCAATAAAGATAAAACTGTTCAGATATCTGCAGCTTATCGGTGGCCTAATATATGTGTATGTGAGGACACAGCCTTATCTAATATGTAGTAGTATTATGCTACGACGCTGCTACGTCGGCGTAGTCGTAGTGAAAGTTATTCGCAGAGCGATCCGCATCCGGATTTAATTAGTTCGTCTCGCTCATCAACTTAAACCAAAAACGGATCCATATGTATCCTACGATATGTAATATCTTGAACTTGTGACGCAAGCGATACGAATCTGACAAATTATACAAAGATTTATATTCGTATCAGCCTTGAAAATCCAGCACAATAGCTAAATCAATAAATCGTAGTACATGAAGTCATGGAATCCAAGTGACACAAATAAAATTGCTTTCACACTTTCAAATCATACAATATGCATAAATTAGCTTTATATGGTGTTTATAAGAAAAATTTTATTGTTTCTAATATGTATAATATTTTACTGCGAATATATTTCAAAATGTAATTACAATAATGATAAGGTTATCTCATAATTTAAATAACTCTTTTTATGTTGTTCTTCTCTTTTATTCTAATATTTCTTATTTTTTTGTAATTTGTAATTTTAAATGACGAGTGCTGCATTATCATCATGGCGACTTGGGATCCCCCATAATGCTGTAGTGGTAGTGCAGTATGATGTAGTAATTATATGTAAAATAAAATAAAAAAATAATATGTTAATGATATTATAACAGATTATGTTATTCTAAAATTGTTCCAAATTAACAAATACAACATAATCCTTTTATATAAATAACACATTTTATCAAATCCCCGTTTAATACTTGACAATAAAAATACACATGTATTCCTAAAACATTAATTTACGCCACTTCTTTAGACTTTTTTGCCACTGTAATTTATACTACTATACAACACTTATAATACTATACAAATCATACACATTTATGTATCTATTAAATATAAAGAAAAAACATCATTTTGATTTATTAACTACAAGACGTAAACTAAATGGGAATAAGAGCTTTTAATAGACAAAGTTAAAATTGTGGTGTTATAAATTTGAAATATTCTGTAATGGGCCTGTAAGTTTTAATTAATAGAAATAATTTGCAAATAGGCATAGTAAAGATAGTCTTTAGTCAAGTTAGTGGTAATTTTTAAAGTACCGCATGATTTTAATAATGTTTAATAATTAATTGACGAATGAGTTCAAACTTCACTTTCTTAACAAACTAAAAATTAACCGGAAACTTGAATGAATATAGAAATTTTATAATAAATTCACAAAGTTAGCAAAACATGGCGAAGGTACATACTTGCTCCAGAAAAAATAACAAGATAAATAATAAATAAAATATGTGAGTATATTTAACATGATCTTATAATTTTTGTAATAATCTTGATTGAAAACAAAGTGTCGTGATCAAATAGCCTTTTTCAATTGAGTATCACTTGAAGAAGATGTGTTCTGATAATAACGGTTGAGTCATCCATTTAAATTGGACTAATTCCAGTACTAGTATATTCATTATACACACAATATGCGGGTTGTGTCTCCTCTTTTGTATCTTTTTTATATTCAAGTTGGCTTACAAGATTGTATTGTATATATGAAGATGTGATTTATGAAGCGTATAAAAATTATTCCATAAATAAACATGACACTTTTCAAAACTAAATTCATTTATCCATACAGTATTTGGTGAATTTATTTTTAGAGGCACTGTTCATTTAACATCAACTTCTATTCTAATAATGTGAATAGTTATTACTCACATTTGAATAGAGAAGACTTTGAGTTGTTTTTAATTTGCTAATATTGAAGGCATAATTTATTGTAATCATTAAAAACAATAATCCTTTATATTTAAGATATCTATTAAAATATTGTGGATATTATGGTCACCGTACCCGTAAAAAATAATAGTAAAGAATTTTATTTAATTGAATTATTGATGAACCCAGATGGTCTAGATTTTAGTAAATTTTTATTTCATTTCAAGCTGTGTTTAAATGTTTATTTGTAGTAGATAATTGAATTACTCTGAGTTATTGAGAGATATTAAATATTATTTTATTAAATTAAACTATAATAAATGCATCCCTTTTATATTAAAATTTTCACGGTTATACATTAAAAAATTTCAAATAAAATTATCATAAGTCACAAGAAAATATTCATTACCGAGTCAAATTAACACGGAAGCGCTTAACACACAAGTTAAAGTACCGACAAAGATTTCAAGGAGCTGATTTTAAGTGTTCCCCTTCTTTGTGTTTCCCCCATTTTTTTTATAAATTTATTAGTAGACCGATAATGTCAAAACTCCAATTAGTATTAACTAACGCATGCTTCACGCCCGATTTTAATTATGGACGATTTTCGATTGGTCCTTTTAATTGAAATTGCTTTGCATATCTATGGCCACATCACGTCATGGAAATTAATATATGTATATATTGAATTGAGGTTGTGGGGACAAATTGGCAGTAGATAACCGATTGTTCGCCAAAACTGCTACGATTTTTATATTTTGATTGCTGCACTCAATTGTTATCATTAATCACTGTACTATTTAACAACGATGGATTTATCAGATATCAGACACCGCATTTATTTTATAATATCGGATTGGATCAATACATGGCCATTTTGTCAAGATTTGTTTTAGGATTTACAAATAAGACCCGGTTTCTTCAACAGTAGTTATATATAAATCTCTTATCACGATAACAGTTAATAATTTTTCTTGCTGTTTAGTTACAACGGCTTTAAATTAATATAAATACGAAGTTTCTGAAAGCGGCTAAAATCACCGTATAATACTACTTAACTACTACTTAAATATAATAAAATAATGAAGTGGTGGAAAGGGGAATATAGAGAGACATAGATAACGAATATTAATCTTATTGTTACTATACTTTTTGTATAAACTTGGGTTCTTTAATCGGATTTCGGGAAACTCGTCTATAAAAATGCGGGATTCTTACGAAAAGTTTGCCGAATTTGAGGAATCTATTGTTATACTAACTATATTTTTTTACAGATTAAACTGGATTTAAATAAACAGAATGGTATACTAGTTTAAGATGCATCAAATTACATAGAATATCATGAATTACGATAGCTATGTGACAGAATACTTTATTATTTGGGGTATAGGGTACGAGGAGTTGCCCCCATGATTGTGGGTCCAGATTATCAGTGCAGGAGTGAGAGTGTTGAGTTGAGTGTTGAAATGAAAGAGTGGAGACTGGCCAGTATTTATTGGAGTTTTAACTATTTACGAGAGGAGCGCCAGACAAAGACGTCCTCTCGGTCCGAGGCGAGTAACATGAGTCCCCAGTGGAAGTACACGGGATGTTAGTTGTTCGCGCTAACTGGAAGTGCATAAATACATATCGGCGCTGTCCAGATAGCGCTACAGGACTCCCTCCCCAGTGTAACGATATAATTTTAAAAAAAACATTGATATATATAAAATTGCAAAGAAGAAAAAAAAAATGTTACAAAAAAAATTTTAAAGAAAAAAATTGTTACAAAAAATTTTAAAGAAAAAAAAAATGTTACAAGGTTTCGGAGAGAAAAAAAATTGAATTAAAATTTTGTTCACTGCACTGATGGACTAATCGATGCTGACTTCTGTTGGGCGGCTGCATGATCTGGGCGGAGGCTGTGTCGGCGTCGACGACGAAAGGTTCCTGAGGGGGCGGCGAACATCTCAGGAGTCGGATGACGCGCCGCCGTGGCTAATGGTGAAGCGTATCACCAGGGGAAACACCAGCCCTGCGTTGTACTGTGGCACCTCCGAGGAGCCGAGGATGAGGGACGCGGTCCAAGTTGTGACTGTCTCGGGAGGTCAGTATGCCAGGAGACTGATGCCGTGGGGAACCTTGCGGTCTTCGCCGTGCTGCTACGCTGGAACGGCTGCTGTTCCAGTGGTAGCTGTTGTGCCATGCGAGCTGTTGCGAGTTCTCTGGTCGCTCCGGTGGCTGTTGCGAGTTCTCTGGTCGCTCCGGTGGCTGTTGCGAGTTCTCTGGTCGCTCCGGTGGCTGTTGCGAGTTCTCTGGTCGCTCCGGTGGCTGTTGCGAGTTCTCTGGTCGCTCTGGTGGCTGTGGTGGATGTTCTTGCCTCGTGGTCTCGCAGTCATGGCCGGCCGGTAGAAGGTCGAGTATTCACACAAGGGGTCACCAGTATGGGGTACGAGGAGTTGCCCCCATGATTGTGGGTCCAGATTATCAGTGCAGGAGTGAGAAGTATTGTAATGAAAGATGATGGAGACTGGCCAGTATTTATTGGAGTTTAACTATATACGAGAGGAGCGCCAGACAAAGACGTCCTCTCGGTCCGAGGCAAGTAACATGAGTCCCCAGTGGAAGTACACGGGATGTTAGTTGTTCGCGCTAACTGGAAGTGCATAAATACATATCGGCGCTGTCCAGATAGCGCTACAGGGGTAAATAAACATATGTGATATTCGTTTGATTAATAAAAGCACACTAGAAGAACCAGTAATGCTTTTGGGTTGGGTCTAAATAAACCAAATTACCGAAAAGTTACTGCAGCATTTACAACAACTGCCCGACTAACGACCGTATTGTCGGTACGAGTGCCCAAAGAACAAGAACGTTTCTTTCTAATTCAATTCCCAAAGAAAGAACTACTACTTTGAAAAGAGGTGAAACTTTTTGATTACAGACACAAGATTCCTTAATCGGATGACACAAGAGCCGTTGGATGCCAATAAGACAGGATTCTGGATCATGCACTCCAAGTTTGGCCCAAATATAAATAAAACTTGATATCGAACGTGTAGTGCTTTTTAAATTCAATCATATCTTATAACAACTCTACATTTTTTCATATCGTAGAATGAAAAATATATGAATATAAAAAAAATCGAGTTAAATTTGAATTTATTTACGGATTCTTAAGGCAGTCTCTGCATATTATATATATATATATATATATATATATATATATATATATATATATATATATATATATATATATATATATATATATATATATATATATATATATATATATATATATATATATAAATTTAAAAAAATGTCACTCATATTATTTAACATTTGAGTGTATTTTGAATAATGTATTTATCTCCTTTTTTTGATATATAATATATGTTCAGTTAAATATTAGACATTTGCTCTGTATTGACTTAACTTATTATATTTCTATTTGAAACTTTGATCTTTTAAGATCCAAAGTCTGGATCGTATTTAATAATTACTTTTATGTCGTCCTTTTTTAATAAGAAACCAATAAATTTAAATAATTAAAGTCCCGTATATATTTTTTATTAACAGGGAATGTATTTGGTTTGTGACTTCTAGTTTTTTTTAAATATCTAATTATCTTTTCATAAGCTTTATTATATTGATTCTTTTAAAGACAACATTTTAAGACTCGCTTTCCACTCTTCACTTTTATACCTACACATATTTTTGCACTTGAGTATTGAATATTCAATTATCTACATATGTATGTATAAAGATGGGTAAATTTAGTTAAAGGACTACATCTTAAAATTATTTTGGAAATAACATTATTACTGGATTTAAAAAAAATACAATAAATAAATATATATTTGAGGCCTTTCGACAAGTCTCAGATGGTTGATTTTTTTTAAAGTTATAATGCAATGGAAGAAGAAAGAGGTGTCATTCTTGATTTTATATATTATTGGGTCATTATATGAATATATATATATATATATATATATATATATATATATATATATATATATATATATATATATATATATATATAAGGAATCCATGCATTGATAATATAAAATTGCGCACTGTACTTAAATACAATCGGTGCATGGCATATTAATAACAAGAATATATGAATACTGAGGTTAAGGATATAATCAAACACCATAAATATTTGCAGCATATTCTCGTTAGAATTTTATTTTAAAAAGTGGGCTTGTGTATGTCTCGGTGGGTGAAAATCCGGATATAACATGGCAACTTTGTCGACACAGTTTGGTGTACGATACGGTATGCAAATTTAATTTCTCCCAGGCGACCATCCAACTCTCTGTATAAGGTTTCAAATTGTTTCGGGCCAGGGTGGCAAAAAAATAAGGATACTTCACCATATCGAGAGAAATTTATCGAAACGGACATTATTTACATACATTTTAGAGGGACTTACTAGTGGATGTGATTAAACATGCAAAATACAGCAGCGGCCATATTTCCACAAAAAAAAACTACCCCAATTAGTAACTGTAAAGAGAATTTATTGATGTAAAACCGGGAATTAAATTCAAGTCTTATGCTGAATATCCTGGAATTAGAAGGGTTTAATTTAAATCAACCACATAAAAACGATTTATTCCATCCCGTATTGATTAAAATAATTCATCTCAATTAATTCTACCAATAATTAAAATAGGTATTGATTAAAAATACAGGTATTACTAAATATTCAATTGCTTTGTTTTTCCAGTGAGAAACAATATATATGTAGAAATAATCATATTGTTTATTAACATAAAACATATCTGAAGCTTAGACAATGTATTGTAACACAATGTATTATTATTTATAAAATATACATGTAATAAATATAATAAATACAAATGCAAGCAATTTAAATACTAATTAAGTAAAGCAAGAATAAAACGATTCAAACTGGGAGGATAAATAGGACGATGATATACATATATTTGATGATATATTTAAATTAGTTCTTTAACTGCCTACTAAATAAATTGATTACATAACAATTTTAATCGATGGGATTTGAACGTACTATTTGGTTTTACAAATTGTATTTTTAACCACCGAGTTTTCTGCCTCTTTTCCAGCACTTTTACCCTCGTTTTTTTACAAAAGAACACTTTTCACCGAATATCGTCAGCCTTCTGTGGCCCTCTAATAAAATAAAATCGGTTCAACGAGTGACAGAGACTTCATAAATATGTAAACGTTCTCTTTTGGCTATAAATGGGTTTTAGAGCACTCACTAACGAACAGACCCAATTTAAATCATTATTTAACAAATTCGCATCCAATATTGTGATTTTATTATTCAAAATGCGATATTAGTTGTTTTATTTGAAAGTTTATGTCGTGTAACAAAAATTGAAGCTATCTTAATGCAGTCGAGCCAGGAAGGAAGTTTTCTATTAAGTAATTGAGCTGTAAACTAACACTAATTTGTTACAACACAAAGGAAACATAAGAGATGAGATCAAACTTATACAAATATTTATATTCCCTAACATAATAATGTGCGCTCTTTGAATTACCCCTCATTGAGATTTATTACTTAAGGGGCATTAAATCCATCAATAGGGGTTTGTTGAAGAACATGCGTAAGTATATTTATATTAAAATATTAATGGACATTCATTTCACTTATTTATTTAAAAAATTCCTCAATCTTAATTATTTTTATGATGTGATCTAATTAGAAGATGAATCTTTAAAACCCGACATCGCTTTAAGGGCTGTCTTGGGAATATATTAAGATTGTTTATTAAATTAATTCAGCCATAGAAAAGGCCTTCGTTCATCAGAGCTAGTACAAATTCATACTTGCATTATGTTTGTTGAAATCCGTTGTTTATTGTAAAAGATCAACGCTTAAGTCAAACACAACAGTACAAAGCCAAGACAAACAACAATAAAGCGCCGAAGGACGGTCAAAGATATTCCAAAGGATATAATATTTTACCAAACATATAATATTGCAAACACCACAACTCATACCCTGAAAAAGCCGACTTTGATGTCTTTTTATATAAACAAGAGCTATTTTTTTACTAATGAATATACTAATTAAAATCTAGAACTCTACGTATTATGTACTAAGATTGTATTTGCCTTTAATGTTTATACATTTATAATTATTCACAGTCTGTGATTGATATATATGGAACTTGGGGGTATTATTTTGACGATTCATTTTATATTTCAGGTAATTAGAGTACACCTGCTTTGATATTATTTTAATTTAAAGGCCGATATTCCATTCGTGTGGGATGCGTATATTTAATGGAAATGTTTATTCAAGCATATTTCAGCCTATGACCAGTTTTTATAGCCATGCTCCTTATTCCCCAAGCTATTTACCATTCTTTGAAATATTTATTTATTTATATACACCTCGAAGGGCTTTTTTGAGAACGTTTTTACAAATTTTGTTTTTTTTTTATACACAGCATTTTTTTGTTTGTATGTTATCTTAACTATTACTAGTTACACAAGTTAGTGACTTAATAATTGCCACAGTATTTACCTAATAATCAAGGAAACCGGTGTGAACCTGGATCAAGATCTGGATTTAAATAGTATTATTCCTGATCTCTCAGTCATGAGCTTGATTTAAACCAATGACTATAGTATTTGTAGCCACGCATTTTATCTGAGCTGGAAATAAATAAAATAGTAGTAGAAAATTTATTAAGAAAAGAGCTCATACATTGTGTAAAAAAATCCATCACGTGTGGCAAACATCGGATTAATATTTACCACGTCTACCTTGAAATGGGTATTATGGGAAAGATTATGACACTTGGGGTTATTTTTATGAAATATTGAATTTTCCTTTTTTTTAAAGTGTTATCGCCGAAGTGAACGTGACTTTTGGCAGATATATTGTGGAAGTCTCACATATTCGATTTGTCATATCTGGTATTCAATAGGAGTTATTATTCAGCAGACGAGCCTATCCATTTTACGACATCCGAAACGCTGTGCAAACGGATATGAAGGCAATATTTATACAAGGACCGGGGGATGAAAAAAAAACCCCAACGACCTGCAAACCTTCGGTCATCACCGAATATCTCATCTGTTTTACTGCTTTTGTTTCATGGAATCATCCCTATCTGAAATATAGTTGTGTGTATACGTATATTTATGTATTATATGTCCAACTTTTCCAACTACAAAACATATTCTGGCCATATAAGCTTCCGCCGGACGTATGGACTTTGGTTTTTGTCCCATCTTAGAAAGGAAATGTGAAAGTCTTCTTCGCAAACTTCGATGAGACTTAAATAAAAATACGATGGTAAAACCATGGTTATCTTATGAATTAAACAACCTGATTTCTGCACAATAATACAGCATAGTTCCTCGAATACAAACCCAACAAGTTGTAATTTTATTTTATGTCATAAATAGAAAGAACTGCACACGAGGATTATTATGAAATGAGACTTTAATTCAGTAACAAAGAAAAGCTTTAAAATTTTGCACATATTTGAATTATTACCATGCCTAAATAATTTATATTTATTTAATTATCATCAATTAAGGAAAAACTAAAAAATATCGCATAATTTGCATTTATAAAAATTAAATTTAGTTGTACAGTTCATGATAGCAAAAAAAATAATGTCATTTTATCCGAAACATGTCAATTTTGAGTTCGTGGCTATAGAACTGAATGCCTCATTTATTCCATCACGACTAAATTGCAGTTTCTTAATTATTAGAGTAATTGATCAAAATCCCTTAAAATTAATGAATGGTCACCCGGTAACATAACCTATTTTAACCAATCGCATACGTTTGCGGGTTTCACGCTGCCTTTATGTTCAATGACGTTTACTCTACACACTGTGGTTGAGTATTAAGTTCAATTTTAAGTCTGAAATTATTATAAGTGTAGAACCTCGATATAGTTCTTAATTCGTCCCAGATCCTTCAACGTACATCAAAATGATCTTTTCTAACAATAAAAAGGGAAAATCAATGTATATATTAGTTTTTTAATTTATTCGAAAAAAAGTACTTTTATAACGCACACGGATAATTTTCTACATGGAGGTCGTATAACGAGCAAAATATTTATTATTCAAGTAGAGGTTTATTCTAAATAGGACCTGAATTGATCATCAACTGCAGGTATATTTTTATTTTGTGATTATTTCTTATATTCGTGTTGAGCTTGTTTATGCAAAATACAATATAAAATACAATGCTACAAAATTCATGGTTCGAATAAAACATTCTCTATTCTGAACCGTCTCTGGTTACCCATGGTTCACATAAAGTGAATAATCCAACTCGAGTATATCCTCTATATAGCTACGACAAGGTGACACACGGTTTCGGTTGATAAAATGAATGTGTTATTAAAAAAGATAATTTCATGGGTTCATAACTCTGGTTGGCATAAAAATAGCATAATTGCTTTCCAAATGAGGTTTACGAGCAACGAAATGAACGAGAGAAAGACGAGCGCTCTTTTCCTAATTACGATTTCGTTTCAAAGCACACCAGAGAATATATGCAAATACAAAGAGAGAGACTTTTTTTTGTACCGTGTGGCAATCGTATCGTCATTTGCTTTGATGTCTAATATCACATTTGTACACCAGTTCAACAGGCTGTCAAAGAAAGCTGGCAATTTATGTTTATCATCTTTTTTGCTTTGATTTCGATATCAAAATGTTGTGGCGGCTTAATAATTCGACACATCGATCGCGACGCGTCTCCATTATTGATAGAAAACACCTGATTTATACCTATAAATATTCATATCGTATTTTCATCCAAATTAATATTTCTCTTACAAACTTGGTTTGTTGTTCACAATTTTTCTAGTATTTGTAACACTATTTTTCAATTTTCGACCAACGCAACATTTTTAGAAGAATTCAAAAGGTTATGATGGGTTGAAAAGAAATCTAAACATAATCATACAGACTTTTAAAATTAATGGTTAAAATAGTTATTTAATTATTTAAATAACTCAAGGTTGAACAGACAACACCTATAAAATTTCAAAAGATAAATTTTATGATAATTCTTATTACTTAAAATAAATATATTAAATGTCAAATGATAAAAAATATGTATAAAAAATTAAGCTTTATTAAAAAAAACGAATGAACCTACACATACAGTGACAATATATTTATCGTAACTAATTACCATCAATATATGTATTAGTGTTATAATAAACATATTTTTTAAATTTATAATAAGAAGCCGTTATTATTTAATATTGATAATAAATAAAAATGACTTGAAATGAAAATCCATTTATTATATAATGATTTTAATTGAACAACTTTAAAAATGTATACTCACAATGGAATGGTGTTTCATATTAAATAATGATATTTATTGTCATATTAACTTAACTGACTTTCTCTCAGGTTCATAGACCACAAATGAACCCAAGCTACCTGTATGACAGCCAACCCACAAGACACCGTTAAATGTAGTAATAATATTATGCTTTTAACACAGACCGCAACCCTCCACCGACACTAACAGTTTATTATTAGTGATCATTGTAGTTTGATATAAATGTATGCAAATTAGAACCGTGGTACAATAGCAAAATAGGAAGCAGCATTTAAATAGAAAGGGATAATTGGTATGTCCTACAATTTTAGAGATCTCTAGACAGTATCCTAGGTAATTTGATAAAGCTCACCGATATTCTATACATGGCGTGTGCGTGATCATCCCTCGTCCTATCTGCATATATTTCAAAGTTTCCTATCCTCAAGGGTGTATTTAGCCAAAATCCCACATACAAACCATGAAAATTTTAACCAAATCATAAAATATGTATTTCACAGAAATGTTTTCTAAATTTGAAAGCGATACGTTGTATAATTATATCATACAATATTAATGGAGAATATCTAAATAATATGGTAGTATAAAAATACACTAGCTCAAGATAAATCAATACAACAACAAAAATCAAATAACCGACCTTTCACTCAAGAGCTGACAGACACCAAAGTAATAAGCTATTATTTTATATTAAGGATTTAAAATTATTATGTACCTATTGGATTCATAGTTTACTTTATTTCTACATTTGATTTCACTTAAAAAATTAGTCACGTGGACATTGTAAGCAAAATGATTTTAATATTATTTTATAAAAATTAACACATAAATAAGTATTAACCTAAATGTTATAATGAGAATACAATAATATATATTTTTTTATTACTTTTACATCTTTATATACACATTTAAATATAGTATCACAATTTCTTTATTTAGTATAAATTAATAGAATACATCTTAGGAATTAGACATATATGTACCGAGTATATTAATATTAATCATTTTTATTAATGGTATAATTATCGTTAAAGGCATGTGAAAAAATAAATCCACATCAACAGAAGATATTTATTTTATTTTATCTAATATAAATATATATATATATATATATATATATATATATATATATATATATATATATATATATATATATATATATATATATATATATAATCAAATTAGGAAAGCATGAACCATCATTATAACCATTACAGGAAAAACCTAATGCTGTTCGGCAATGATGGACATTTGTCAGAATAACATATAATGTTTTAAACTAAATATTAGCTTGTTGGGATAAAACCAAATTTGAATCGAGTAATTTAATTGTACATTAAGTTTAGTAATAAGTTTATTGGTGAAATAAACTAACGTTTCTTCGAGTCATAATTGGTTTTATTTACATGACTTATTATCGGATTAGTATTTTCCTGAAATGAATAAAATACACATGGAAAAATATGGATTAAAAATAATACCGTCACTAACATTTAAAAATAAAATGATTATTATTGGTATTTGTACTTCTAAATAAATTTTCATTTATTTCATTCGCATATAAACACATTTTACAAAACAAATATTTGAGTTTTCAAACAGGAAACAATGCATATGTGATGCTTATTGCAACAGTTGATTCTTATTTATCGTTTTTGATCTTGGATTGGAATGCTTTTCGATAGTATTGACAACAAACCTTCAGAATATCTAATGAAATAAAAGATACGTTCCTTTATTCAGAGTATTCAGCTATACGTATAGGTACATTTACTTAGTTGTTCACAATAATATTGGTTTTCAGCCAAAAAATAGTATTTGCTTGAATAGATACAAAAAGCGGAATGTTGTATCGTTTGATCGGAGATCAGACTCGAATCAATCAATGTCTGTCCACAATTCAGTGACGAAGGCTGTTAATAGCAGGCCTAAAAGATAAACAAACAAATCTCTTAAAGATTATCTCAGTGGTATGAGAGTTACAAAGTAGGTTGTACAGTACAGGCCTAAAGTAAAAATGCAACTCACGATGAAGCTTGAAGGTTGCACAATATACAGAGACTCGATCACGTACTACAACCATTGCTGAAATAACAACCTTTTCCAACTACCCCCAAAATATATTTTATCTATATAGAAAATACTTACGTCTGCTCTATTTTCGCATTGTGTATGTTTCCAAATTCAATTAATCCCACGACAATACGAACGAGTTGATTTCGTTTTTGTCTCTTCCTCGTTCGAACCAATGACCGAATATTTATTTGTTAGAACGTGATAAAAATCATAAAATAAATTTAATGAACACTCAATAGAAACAACACCATTAAAATATATGTAAAATTTAATATAGATATTCTATTTTGTATGTATATTTATTGTTTGAGATATTACAATATTATTTTGCTAAGGGATACATAATATCTATCTTTTTTTAATTAGTTATATCATTTTCCAACAATAGGTCGCTCTATAGCAGTTTGTACCTTCATAAAAATAATAATAAAATTGGCGTCTTTAATAGATAACCTTAAAAATGCAGTTCTTTTTTTAGAAAAAATCCAAGATTAAGAAGATATATAATTAGTCGAATAAGAACGTTAAAAATTATTATCTATGAGTTTTTTTCTCGCTTTATGCCGATTTTTTACGCCTTTACCTGTATATTAATAATATTATAAAATGAAAAAATCCTATATTCTTAAAAGAATATTCCAATTTAATTTCAAAGATTTGTAATTTTTTAAAATTTTATAATTATTATTTTTTTAAATGAATAAGTTGAATTCACTTTTATGCACCCTGTTGTTATGAATTGAATACGAGTAAAATGAAGATAAGGAATGTAGTAATGGCTTGGCGTAGCATTGTAGACGTTGTCGTAGCATCGTAGTACCGTACCAAAATACTGAAACCTTGATATAAGCGGTACGACCTTTACGAGATATTATTTTCATCCCGATCCAACATCGTAGATTTTTCAGCTCCTTTTTTTCTGTACTCTTTAGTTTACTATTCCCCTCTGCTTTTGTTTTGGCCAAAATATTCTCACAAGCTTGTTTATTCTCTTCTCTCTTTCTTTACTATTCATGTTTGCCGCTTAGGGCGGATACAAGACTATTATTTGCTACTTTCATACGAGTGGGTTTTTGTGTATTTCAGTATTATAATAATAATATGTATCTCCTTTAATGATTTCATTGTGGGTGAATGCTCGCATCTTTGTTAGGGAAATTGCTTGTTTATCTAAATTCTTCATAATAATAAACTACTATAAACATATCCATAACCACAAAGAGAATTCTACTCAATTAAAAATTATCGTCCATGTTATATACATAGTGTATGAGCATTTTACGCGTCTTACTTTGGAAACAAAATGCTTAATAAAGTTTTTACGATTAGTTTCAGACAGTCAATCTTATCAACAACAAAGTTTTATAATTCAGCGAGTTGATGAAAGGCTCATATTTCTTTAGTGTTGTTAGAGTTATATGTTCATAAAAAACTTGAATGAGACTGCTTCACAAATGCATTAATATAATTTTTGCACAAACGAAGCACCTTCGTATTTTTTTGAATGTGAATTATTTTGTTGGTATTTTTTGCGGTGTTTCTATTCACACGTTTAAGTGGGTTGGTAGTGGTACTAATACGGGACAAGGTAGGAAAATTAAAAAGAAGGGACACTCTTAACCCATTACAGGTAAACCGGAAGTAGGCTCTATAACTCGTTACCAGGAAAGGGGATTTTCAGCACACCTTTTGTAACTTTTCATAATACCGCACCCGCTTACAGTCAATCTCGCACACAATTTACACGGTCGTAAATACGAGAGTAAAAAAGTCGCTTATTAAAAGAATTTTATTTATAAGCAGGCCTATTTTTACACGAAAAAATCTCTCCGTTACAATTAAATATCTTGAATGTTAGAAATTTCACCTGGATCAAACCAATATTGCCTAAAATAGTAATTCCTTAAGCCATAATGCTGACTGAAAAAGACAAGTAAAAGAAACAGCGTGGCTACAAATACTGGTGGTCACGGGTTCAAATCCCACTCAATTCAAGAATTGTTAAAAATTGATTTGATCGGTGATTACGACTGGGAGGTCGGGAATAATATTAATAAAATCCCGATCGATCGTCTTGATCCAGGATTACTCTGTTTTCCTGTATTGTAGGGTAAATACTGATTTTTAAGTCGGTGACCTGTGTTACTAGTAATAGTTAAGATCACCGACAGACGATTTACAGGTTGTTGTGAATAAAAAATCCTCTCAAAAAGATCCTCTCTAAAAAAATCGTCGGGGCGTAAATAAATAAATAAATAAAAATGAATTTACAAAAAAAAATCCAAAAATAGGAAATGTTCACACACGTGTTATGGAAAGAAATCATCAACCTTTGGTGGTACAAAAAAAGTGTATTGAATTATTTATTACAAGTAAATTGTGAACAATAATATTCATGAATACTTTAAGATTTTGAGTTCAAAATAATATTGAGGATATGTTTCAATTACATATTTAAGAATCCTATTTGATCACTACCAAACAATATCTACATTTATACAAAATAACGCCTATTGTCATAATTATTTATAGTAGAAAATGTGTTTTAGAAGAGTTGAGTGAAATTTCAGTCAATTTCGAACAGACCACAATATTGAAATGTTCATTTTGAATGAGGTTGTTATTAAGAAAGTGTGTTGAAATGGTCGGTAGTTGTAAAATGGTTCGGTGTTGTCGAAAAAGCCAGTTTATTAAATTTAATTACTGGCCAAAAAGCGCTAGCACATTAAATTTAATAAAGCCACCGCCAACGCTTAATTCCGTTAAAATTTTATGAAATTTCATGTCCTACAATGCACCCTATATTATCAGGAAAAATAATCATAATTATCATCATTAAAAACCATCATTTCCACTATCTACTATTTTAATTTAGGTATTCTAGTGGGTCACGATATGCATATTGTTACTGAAATATATTTTCAGGGTTGTAATTAGAAATTCCTTCAAACGATTACTTTATAATCTACAAGTTAGCTTAGTTTTTGAGTATGTAAACTCACTTTTATACGCTTTATATGAGCTTTACTCTAATAAAGCAACAATGCTAAGTTTAATGGCGTAACATAACTATACAAACGACAAAAGTTACTAACTAGTCCAGTGCAAAATATAATATGTTTTTGTACGTTGCAGAATGTCATGGTAATTTTTTTTTAAATTCGAATAGTTGATACAAAATTATAAAAACGGTGGAAGCTCATCACATAACGAAGTAAAAGTGGTTGTCATTCGACTTGCTTGACCATAAAATTTTACTCCGATTGCGTTTCCTTTATTATTACCCAGAGCTACGTTGGCTACAACCCCTAACAACGTAAGCACAGAATTAAGCCGTAACTTCAAATGTAGACTCGCTTTGATTTTTCTATCCCCTGCTCTCTGACTCAATTGCCTTATTATACAAACGATTGCCGGAAAAGTGAAAAAAATCATTTCGTATTTAAGCATTCATTAGCTTCATAATGAATGCCACAAATCGGGCAGTTGCCAATGCTCTACGATGTAAGTACTATTGAATTAGTGAAAAATTCATATAACTATACTAAATGCCTACAAGCTGTTTTAATATTCATTGTGCATGATATTGGATAAATAATTAAAGAACTTTAAGTGGAACTATCGTTAATTGTAAGACAGAATATGAAGGTAACTTACAAATAAATGATAAAAATCGGAAAATTGTTTTTTAGTATAATGCCGCATATCGAGAGTGTGAATTACAAATTCTTCCACATTTTTCTTGATTGTGTGGTGAATTTTTATTAAATAAAATGTGTATGGGTGCACCATTACACATTTATGTGAATATAATATATATTTCTATCTAATACTAACTAACAATATTAATAACATATTCTTATGTATTATAAATATATATATATATATATGGGAGGCAGAAAGAGTGTATATATATATATATATATATATATATATATATATATATATATATATATATATATATATATATATATATATATATATATTTATATATATATAGTTATATATATTTATATATATATATATATATAATACATAAGAATATGTTATTAATATTGTTAGTTAGTATTAGATAGAAATATATATTATATCACATAAACGTGTAATGGTGCACCCATACACTCTCGCGAATGTTCTAAATTAAATTAATGGTTGCATTATTATTATTGACACCAATAATTATTTTTACCTCATAATTAAATAATATATCAAATCTGCATGGTATATTGACGAGAATAACTTAAAATAAATTTAAAATGATAATGTGTCTTAAATATTTATTAATAAAGTATAGAGGGATAACTTTAACGTTTTAAATTTCATCTGTCACCTTATTAATATATTGCTACTAGTTAATGCCGTAAATGGCGTTAATGTAATCAATTCATTAATTGATATTTTTAGAATTACCTGTGTAATGTGTGTATAAAATATATGTGAAGTAGAGGGAATACTTTTTTTATTTTAATTAAATACAATTCAATAAACATTAGCTATTGAAAATAACTCAGTATAAAATAATTGTAATATTGTTTGTAATGTTCACAGGCTACACGTGCGAAGCAACGGATGATTTTTCACAGCGTCTCAGTTTCATCCGATGACATATAAGACGAAATGAAAAGGAAAAGGATGACAATTTATAAATAATTCTCGGGGTGATATATATTATTTTTGTGGGGGGTATTAGAGCCTCCCTAGTCGCAAAATGGATATAAACGAGGCGAGGGAGTGTCGGCCGCTTGTTAGGCGAGCCTTAATATTATATGGCGTTTGTCACCGGATTTAAAATACACCACGACCTCTAAAATAGAACATGTTAAATTATCATCATATTTTATACAGACAGAGAGAATGCCTACATGCTAAAAATGTACTTAGCGAAAGCTCAACACCTTCACATTGCCTGCACAATACATCAACAAAAATATTTTAGTGGCGTGGATTTTTTTTCGGAGACCACTCTCCCGTTTTAGAGGGCTTTTCGTGCAACTCTCCATGTGTTAATGTATTTGTATTTAATGGATATTGTAGCCATCAGTTGTGTGTGAAATGTAGTGGAAAATCACAATCAAGTAACGATATATGTATGGATGTGGCTCTTTAGGCAACTGAATAAATATATCGATTGAAAACTTATACATTCCATACATATATTCAACCAATTAAATACACACGGTTATCAAAATATCGTTGGCTCTAAAATATTTAATTTTAGATATCATTGTCATCTGATGGGAAAACATGGCTAAATAAATTGTTGTTTATGAAAATGTGAATGTATGAACATGCATTCATTTGAATGCATTAAATCAAAGCAACTCCATTTTATACAAATTACATCTCGTGCGAATATAAAGGTAAATATAATTAATTATGATCTTAAAAAAATTAGTTTTAAATATACCTCTTATCATTTTAATCAGTTTTTGTCTCTCCTGTAAAATTTGGTAAATCGGACTTATCCATTTTGCCCTTAAATGATTTCCATTTTTATTTTGAATATGAATATGGAATCAATTGTTAGAGGAAATAAATACGACAGCCAATAAAAGATTACTCAAAAATTTATAGTATTAAAATATTTATATTTACTGATTAAAGATCCATCTTTATTTATATTAATGAGATAAGAACAACTTAATAGTGGATATGGTTGGTTGGTTTAATTAGATATATAAATAAGAAGAAAAGAAAAAAAGAATAACATGCGTATCTTATATATTTTTAACCAGTGTTTATTGTTTTTTGTTATCTAATGTTTTGATTATTTCAACAAATTACTCCTTAATAATGATATAGGGATTATCATCTATTTACTTAATTTATTTTATTCAGCAATATATTATAATTATTGCTGATAATTATTTATGATAATATTCAATTTTATACTCACAGAAACTACCATCTAATAAACCCAAGCTTGTAAAATCTTATGTTAAAAAATTATTATCATGATTAAAAGAAAAATCGATATGTCGTTGATTATTTATGCAATTAAAATATGTATTATTTTATGCTTTAAATAGTGGTATTTATTTATTTTTAAATAAAATTTTAAATTTCCATAGATCACATACTCGTATCAAATATATTTTAACCGATAATTAATTAAAGAACAAAGTGAATACGCATTACCTTTAGAATGGAGAGTCATTTTGTAAATCAAATAGTGATCAAACATCGCCAGTGCATTAATTCAAATTGAATTTAGTTGGTAATATTACAGGTTGTTAATATTGTAGATCGATTCTGTTGGTTGTAACAGGTGCAATGGACAATATATGATAAACTCTACCATTATATTAAATAACGGCCGTTGATTATAAATCATAATTAACCTAAAATATTATTCTATTAAACCTAAGCCGTGCTTTGTATTCATAAAAGTCAATTAGCTTAAAGGACAACAATGAATATGTTTAATTCAGCTACAATTACAATGAATTCAAGGCTTATTAGGACAAATATGTAACTTAAGATCAAAAATATATAGTTATATTGATTAAAAATACGAAAAATAATTTACTAAAAACATGAATTTAGGTAATGATGGATTTCAATTTTGATTGAAAATTTTACACTTAAAAACAGATAAGTTTGTTTGGTTTAAAACCATAATTTATTTTATTTAATCTACAAAAATAGATTTTTTATATAGAGGCATTTATTATTAATGAAATTAACGCCAGTTAGTATTATGAAAAAAATAAAATAAATATTTTTTTTATTATTTAAATAATTCTATTTTGGATTATTATTAAATGACAGCGGTTTATTATTATAAAGAGCAATAATTTTTTATATGTACATAATTTTTTAAGTCTGATAATGAATAATATCAATGGAATATATGTTATTTTTGTTTGATATCATTATTTTGAATTCAATAACATATTAGAAAGATTCTTGTATTTTTAACCTTCTGCTCAGCACAAAAGAAAAATTCTTAATGGGTTTTCTCAGTAAATATAAATAACACCTGGTGCAATAAATAATCAATTTTCAAGTCACATCTCCTCTGTAATAATTTTCAGGCATGGTCGTTTTTCATAGTCCAGGGATTATAAATCTTACATAGCTCCTTTTATGCGCGTATACATATATATATTGTATAATAAAACTACACACACATAGAAGTGCGTTTTTATATATATATATAATATATATTTTGTATTTATTTTTTAAGAAATGTAGCGAAGCGAACGTGCTGCTATAAATTGTACCTTCCGCCATGAGAGCTGACGTGTATATACACAGGGGACCACCTACCAAATATCGCACTTTATGTTACACTACTTACACTTTTCATTATATTTAACACTTTTATATCTGAAAACTAATTGAATGCTTAAAAAAATAATCCCTTGATATTATTAAGTCATCTAAAAATGAGGCAGATGGTCATTATTTTGTATTACCTAACACAACATTATCAACAATCATAATAATAGATACGTGGAATTTTTAGGAATATACAAGAATAAAAATATATTATATTATTAAATAATATGTCATTACCAGCGTAATAGCTCAGGGTATAAGATGCGTGGCTACAAATACTGTGGTCATGGGTTCAAATCCCGCTCAAGTCAAGTTTTTTCTAATTGATTTGATCGGTTATTACGACTGGGAGATCGGGAATAATATTCTTGATCCAGGTTTACTCTGATTTCCTGGATTGTAAGGTAAATACTGAGGTGATTATTGAAGTCGGGCAGAGCCGCTCTGTTGGTGAACTGTGTAACTAATAATAGTAAGATCACCGACAGACAATTACCACGTTGTTGTGTCTAAAAAAACCCTCTCAAAGAAAGCTCCATCAGAGATGTAGGTTCTCTGGTATTCCAGACGACTGTTTTCTCTTAATATTAATAATAATTTAAAAAATGGCATCCCTATTAATTCAAAATAAAAATTGTCGTAGCTTACACGATATCTGAACTGTTTATTTATTAAAATATTTTTATTCAGAGTAAATAAATATTATTTCTTCTCTTCCCACTATACATCTCCTTAAGATATTCTCAACTTAATAAAGTCCACCATATAAAATATATTAATTTTCTTTATTAACTATTAATAAAACATTTTCGGTTGAAGGTTAACTCATGGGAAAAATTATCGCATAAAATATTATATCTCAATTTAACTCAGATCTACAAATACTGTGGTTATGGATTCAAACCTGTTAAAGTCAATAAAAATGATTTGATCAGTTATCATGACTGGAAGATCGAGAATAATATTATTAAAATCCAGATGGATAGTTTAGAGCCAAGTATACTCTAATTTCCTGGATCATAAAGAAAATACTGATATGATAAGTATTCCTCAATTGGATATTATTTGGAATAAATACATGTATTACAGTTAATTCAATCTCATATGTGTACTTAGTATCAAACCCATACATTCATAATTGTTAATATCGAACGTTCGTAATATTAAAATCAGTGTTGATTTGAACCAATTTAAGGCTGTATTTTATTGGTCTTTAATTAAAGCGTTGATTTGATGGTAATAGTATTATAATAATGTAATATGTGCAGTGCGTTTGCATATGGGCCATATAAGCTAATTACCGGTTCATGTAGGCAAGCAATACCCTGTGGACATACGACGACAGACAAAATTGATTAACCATCCGAAATTGCCTTTATATCCAATGAGATTTTCATGTGGTCCATCCATTGTACAGCTTATATTGGCCATAAGCCAAATTCCTGGACAAACCCTTTCTGTCCGCCCTTCCGTTATGGCTCATCTATTCCACTTCATATTGAAGACTTCTTCCCCTATTATACAACATCAGTATGCTTTGTATTCAGTGATGTCGATAAATTATTAAATCAAAATCAAAATTTGTGCATGATAAGATCTCAATGAACAAAACACAAGTTTATAAACGTAAAAATAATATATATATATATATATATATATATATATATATATATATATATATATATATATACATATAATACATAAAAACAACATATGTAGGTACTCTTGTTTGTAAATTGTATTTTTTTTTATTGTTGATAGTGTTGACTTTTTGGTAGATTTCCATAATTTAAAGAGAATAGTTATACTATATGTTAGTAGTCGAAAGTAATGAAACATTTTAATAAAATACTGTGTAAATTAGATCTTACAATTTTCTAGAAATATTCTTTTTTGAATATTCTAAATTTTTGTAAGGTATATTAAGTGTTTTTCATATGATAATATATGTATTATTTAAAAATATTCTTTTGACACAAACGAATATAAGGATTTGGTTTTCATTCAAAATATGAGTGCCATGACCTTGTTAAAATATACGTAAGATAATATCTTAATAAATATGATTCTGATATAATAAATTAAATTAATCACCAATCGAAATGTAAAGTAATAATATACTTTTCAGGTAGGATTTTATATTAGGTAGGTATGAAAACAGGGTAACTGAATTTTAATGAAAGCACAATTTATATTCTCTTTTACACTTTAAATTATATCTCAAACTCGTTTGATTGGTGTTGCGAATGAGTTTTCTAAGAAAGGAAGCCTTTCAGAGTTCGAACAATCAGCGCTCAAAGGTTGGCATCTTGTCAGTAGTTAGTTTTCTGGTAAATATATAACGGAAGCACGTTTTTCGAACATGCCAAAGTTTTACATTTCACCTTTTTGGCAGGGCCAAAAGTAATGGTAATTTGAGGGCGAAGTTTCACCCATTGCGGCGTTTGTTTCAAAGAAATTACAGATCGACGAACGAACGAAGTGAAGACAAAAGCCTTGAGTTGCTCTCGAAGATGTCGATACCGATTTCGGAACGTAAATGTATTTACGACGTGGAGGTGGTAAAGTATAGACTACGCCGTAGTCTCTCTACGACGTAGTGGTGCTACGCTTTTCGGCTGTCCTCGTTGCGGAAATCACAAGTTAAAAGCCAGACTAAATCACGCGAAGCCATAGAGTGCGCCGATCGGAGCGGAACTTGGCAAATGTATGCTTTAGATTTTTCATTCTGTTTCTACCTCCTTTTGTGAAATACCTAAACGTTCACATTTGTATAAGAGAATACGATGAGGACAAATAATCTTAAACGTACATTATATAACGTTTATCGGTTCTACCTTTTCCGACCCATGAACAATGATAAATGAATATATTCATTCCCTTTAAATAATTTTCTATATAATACCAGTTTTCAATTGAAAATATTTTTAAATGCATACCGAAGAAAATATATAATAATGTAATGAAATGAAAAATTTCCCGAGCATTGTGAGATTTTAGAGGAGCGACCGTGGAATTTTCGTGTATCGAATTATCGGACTTTCCGCTGTGTTCGGGAAATTCGATTTCCATATTCAGAAATTGGATCTCGTGTATGAAAGATATTGCCAAGGAACAACCAGACGACGATGTCTCTATTGGACACTACACCAATATTTTATAGTTTCCATATATAGAAATCACTTTACGTCTTAGCGAAATTGATATCATTTTCTTCTTTGTATCTTCAAACATCAAACAGTTTTTTTTTATATATAATTGGTTTTATTTAAAATAAACTAAAATACAGGTATTTGAAGATTTTTATTTAAAATATTCCTTACTAGAATTTTCCATCTTTAATATTTGACATAATGGAAATCTATCAATCAAATTCTACTAATTAAATGTCTACCAAACTATGAAATACTAAATAAAACAAATAATTTAAAACGAATACACATCCTAATACATTCCATAGTACTGTTTTCTTTTAAAAAATACGTACGAGATATTAAACAATTATTTATTTATTTATAAATGCCCTGATATGAGAAGTTTTTTTTACAAACTGAGGTTTTTAGACACAACAACGTGTTAATTATCTGTCGGTGATCTTAACTATTACTAGTTACACAGATCACCGATTTAATAATCTATAAACAGTTAAAATCCAAGAAATCACAGTTAACCTGGATCAAGACGATCGATCGGGATCAAATGATTTTTTTTACTTGAGCGGGATTTGAACCCACGAGCAAAGTATTTGTAGGACATGCCTTCTCCCCTGAGCTATTACGCTGGTTAAATTAAGCTAATAAATATTCTTATCCGATAACCAATGAACAATATTCTTCTATTTAACTTATTTCCATATAATTCAAATTATTTTTTTTACACTAAACATCAGAATTCTCATACATTCTCAAATAATCCATCGAATCCTCCAGAGCCAGAACCACAATTCTCTCTTTGGAATGATAAGAACACAAAGATAATTCGGAAAGCGCCAAACCGGAATGATATGATTCTAATACGATATATAGTCTGAACCGGCCTCAGGCAGACATTGTTAATATTGTTGGGCCACAAGATAGCCTTCGTGTTCGACCAGGGGGAAATTTTGACTATGCTATTTTCTTTTAGAAAAATCCCACCTAAAGGTTATATATAACAGTTTTCGATAAAGAGAGAACATCTACATTGTATGTGTGGTATGAATAGTTAGTTAGCTTACATTGCAAAAAAAACTACTATTAGAAATGACGTTTCTTTTTACTGCGTAACATATTATAATAATGAATAAATTAATAAGTATTCTGTTTTATTTTCAATTTGAAAATCTGACATTCTATGAAATGTTTAGTGGCAAATGATGAGTGAGGCAAAAGTCCCGCGACTATTTTTTTACCCGAAACATTGGTTGTGTGACGTTTAGATCAATTTCGCTTTAAGCATTGTCTTGCGTAGACGCCTTAATTTTATAATGAAAGATATATGTTACTTTATATGCAATTCAAAATAGTAGCGGAACTTTTGCTCCACCTATTATTTATTACATTAACTTTAGTTCATATCCCGGTGAAACTATATCAAGAAGAACTCTGAAATGGATTTATTAAAGGAAAAAACCTCTTAATTGTTCAAGTTCAAGATTGGAGTATTACAAAAATATTGTTATTTAATATATTAACCTAATTAAATATGCTATTTCCTTATTCTTTATATTTTATCTGTATTAAAAAGCACCACTTATGATCTTTGCTTTTTTTTATTCTATCAACCAACTCTTAATGTGTGTTCTAAAGCAAAGAAACATGTATTAAAAGATTAATTGGTACAGGTAAATTGAACAGCTTATTTTGTGTTCATAACGAGACTGGGCGATTTTTTTTTCTAAATATAAGCACATAATTCTTGGCAGCTTAAGTTGACTTTAAGCTTAAAAATTCCCTTTTTTACTCGGGCCTTATCTTCGCTAACGCGACAGCAAAAAGTTTTGAAAGCATTCAGAAAATAATGTTACTTTGAATTTTTTCCACGTAAACAAGTTTGCCTCCTGTATTCATTTTCCCTGAAATGAACTCAGTATATCATTGTGACAAAATGAATCCTCTTCAAAGTTTCGTAGGCATTATATTTTAACAGTAAAAATTTTAAGTTTGTAATTATTTTCAGAAAGAATGTACAAACTTCAAGGCATATACACCAATGGGTTATTAACATAAAAACTACGTTTAAATATGCAGATTTATTCGCTTTTGTCGATACTATTTATATCAGAAACTTCTTTAAATTAAAAACATGAATACGATATCAAATATTTAATAAAACGTGTCAGAAGATATCACCATTTTTTTAAGATTTCATCCACCAAAAAAGACAATGTAAAGTAAAATTAGGATTTTTCATTTAACCCAAAAGGACTCAATTTTATGTTAAATGTATTAATTTGTCTTAGAATAAGGCAATAATAATTAAATTAAGTAATTATGTGTAGTTAATTTATCCAATTTTAGTAATTAATCAAATTTTTATAAATCTATATCACCTTAGAAATATTATAATATCTGATATTGCGTATTAATCATATATTTACACAAAGAATATTAAATATTTTTATTAATAATAAATTATAAAAAAAATAATCATAAATCTTGCTTTAAGAATCGAGTTTGGGCTGTCATTTTGGAATCAGCTGGAAAAAAAACTTATTTAACAAAATTCACACAATCCTAAATGAAACCTTTTTTCTTGATATTATACAACTTGTTTATGATTGAAACTAAAATATTCTTATTAATTTTTTTTTAATTATATAATGCCAGTACGATTAAAAAATATAAAATAAATGGGGCCTATGATTTTATTAATAAAATAATTTATTATGACAGATTGAGAATCTTCGGTTTTATCAATATTTACAATAAACAAGTATGAGCTCATTTTATGATGTCATCGCATTGATTCAAGTTCAAGGTCAGGTTCAAATTCGAATTTGTCGTTGTTTACTTGCAATGTGCGTAGTACATTTTGGTTGAAATTACGCTGTACCGTACTTTGTTTACCTTTTCTAATGATGAGGACAATCACCTAATAAGTAAATACTCCAGATTCTCAAACTTTTAAAAATAATAATTAAAATTTTTAAAGTTTAACTAGCAGACTTGGACCATTAATGAAAGTGTGGTTGTGTTACATTTAATGTACCATTCCTTACATTCAATTATTTTAAGTTCAACAAAATACATTTTGTATATGCGTATGCAATATTCATGTAAATAAATTTATTTAACGATTATTATCGAATGAATAAAGGTATTTTTTAAAGAGTTATTTGCTCTAACCTATACCAAACCTATTGTCTCCCGAATTGTGTTATGATGGTGCGTCTATAAAATAATTTTTTATTTTTAATGTTTTTGCCATTCGCTATTTACCCTGTATTTTGTTTAAAAATATATGTTATTTATTTATATATTAAAATAATAAGGTAAAACGAACTTTTCAAAGATTGTATTCGTGGTTTCTGAAAAACCACATGGCTGTAGTCTTCTAGCAGTAATCCATGGTGGCGACAATAGTATTATGTATTTATGAGAGTGTTGACGTAGAAGTTTGCTGTTAGTATTTATTCTGTGGACGGTTGTGTGGTTGGTTTTAATGCAATTCATCATAGTGGACAGCGGTCAGTCGGCTTCCTATGAACAAACTACGTGATCCTCTTAACAACTACTAAGAACTCATACTTACTATATGCCACATCTCATATGTATGCAAATATCAAACAGGATAAATCACAATTCTACGTTAATCTGCATTTCGTATAAATGACAATCTCGATTCACCGAACAAGTCGTGACAAATCGCCGTCTTTGTGTTATCTCACTCTCATACATTTTATAAAATTATTTAATAAATAAAACAATAACCAAAAAAAACCGTGACGCCTTCCCTATTGACGGGAGTACCTTTATAAGGGGTTGGCCAGGCCACCTTGACCTTTACGGGAAAATATAGTAGAGATGGTTTCCCAGGCCACCACACAGCAATGAGTACTTAAGATCTAGTTTGCTAAGCTAGATCTGAACCGTGAATCGAACCCGGGAGTCTTCACTCACGAATCCGTTACACCAACCACTGGGCCACAAGGCGGTCAGTGGCCAATAACCACAATCTGAAAAAAATATCAAGACATTTTTAATAGATATTATTATAAACCTTTTTTTAGACATTAAATCTTAGACATTTTTAAATTTAGACATTTATATTTATGGAATAATTCCCAAAAAAAATTATTTGTCTGAGACCTTTAGACAAGGTCATATTAAACTGCTTACATATTTAATGGCAAAATTTAGATTTTCTTTAAAAATTCGAATGTGTTGGTTTGTTCAATGTATATAATTTGTTATTATTCCAATATATTTATATAAATATATGTATATTATACGTAAATCATCATATTATTTTATTTTTGGATTATGAAGATGACTAATCCAAATTCCCACAGACAAATAAGTTTTCTCTCTCATTTAATTATATTTTGAATAAAATATACCTTATATTTCTTACATTAAGTACAAATATATATATCGATCATTATTTTTACTTTTAGCCATCATGCTGAGGAAAATATAGAAATATATTTAGAATTTGCTTCATTGAATTTGAAAATTAAAATACAAGAGAAACCTACAAATATTTTTTTTAAATTATATACCAATATTTACGTTTTATTTTATTTTTAATAATTCTTAAAAATGGGCATTAAGAACTAACACAATTATTATAAAAGGATCAATAACTTTTCAAAACCCTGTTATGATACACCTGAATTACTAAATTCTATAATATTTTTAAAGTTGATCTACTTTAGTTGGTATCTAATACGTTGTGGGTGACTAATTGTCTTAATCCGTCAATTAAATGTGAAAAATAATTTCGTAGGACTATAGGGATTAAAAACAATATTACTAAAGCGTTATTTTCAAAGTTGATTAATTATAAATTTGAATATTTTGATCAACTCGCCAATGTGTACTCGTGCCAAGTAAGTACTGTTTTATTTCCCACGCTTGATTAAAAATTCATTTAGCAAATCGGATTTGGCGAAGCGGTGACTCGTTAATAATTAGATCAAATATTTGTACCGTTTTCAAAGTATGATAGTGGTGATAGTTGGGTGTTTATCGCTGGGGCCTATTTACATTGATTAAAACTCGGAAGGTTCAGCTGGGCGTATTAATCCGTAGTGCTGAAAGGGCGACACGACGAACTAAATCAGGGATGTCATCTCCTAGCCCACCCTATAATTTTCCCTAATTAAACATTCGCTTTGACCCCAACCCATCATACAACCAACATTTTCTCCCTCCGCGTTTATAAGTCTTTTTTACATCTGCATATCACGTAAACCGCTGAAAAAACCCACTGCAATATGCAATCCCCTGCATGAATATTTCATAACCTAATTACATATTAATTCTCAACATCAGGCCAAAAACTTCCTTAAGCTATAAATCTAGGATTAAACAAATTATACAAACTTCTACTAATATCACTAATGTAATAAAAAGGGACAGTGTGCTTTCGCGATTATTTATTAATTGATTTAATTATTACAATAACTTGAAGCCCATGCAACCATTCTTATAAATGACAACAAAAACACGCAGGCAACTATTCAAATTGTTATTGTTTTATTTACAATAATTATTACTAAACAGTTTATAACCATGACTTTAACCGCTAATATAAAAGCCTATCGCTATAGCGCGTTGCTACGAACGCTACGACGCGACGCGCTTCTACGTCGTAGTATAGTTTATTCGTCGTCGTAGATTATTGTCGTTACTCATAAATAACGACAATAATCAAAATAAAAATGTGAACACAGTTAATATGATTTTGTTATATTTATTTATATATCTTATTCATACTACTAGCTATTTTAATAGCATTAAATTATTGTGATGATTGTCTAGAGTAAATAAATCAAACTTTTTATTTTATTAAGTGATATTTTAACAGATTATTTACTTATATTTTTCGGTACGAGTTATTTTGCCTCTGAACATTTTATGTGAAATTTTATAACGCATTCATGAAAAATACACATAAAATCAAAACTGTTTATCTATAAAATGATATCTATGAATATTAGAAGACAAAATATTTTTAGCTTGATATTTTATAGATAAACAATGTTGATTTTATGTGTATTTTTTGTAATGACTTTTTAACGAGTTTCCTTTTGAAGATCGTTAAGCGTATACATATGTATGTAAATATGAAATAGATAATAAGTGAGAAACGAACACATTTCATTGTTGTCAAAAGTGTGTCGGGTCGTATTAATTATCATCACTTTGTTCGGTTATCAGCTTGCTATGTCCACGTAGTAATTAGTGCCTATTTCTATGTCCTTATCCCGGGTCACCTTACCCGGATAGTAACATCCCTTCGGAGCCATTATCGCTTAATGTCCTCTGTGAAAAATTAATGACCCTAAGCTCCGCCTTAGGCGAACTCTAAACATTGCCGTCGAGACGTTTTCACTTTTAAATCCATTTTTTACATGCTAGTAATGAATTAAAATTGAACTATCTAGGTACTATTAATAATGAGTTTTATGTATATGATATGAAATAACCAGTATAATACATGGGTAATAATCAGGTGATAAGTTACGTGGCTACAAATACAGGGTCATTGGTTCAAAATCCCCCCAAAAAAATGATTTGTTCGGTTATTACGACAGACGTAGGTATTTGAAAATAAAACACATGAATAATATATAATTCTTATTTTATTTAATTGGTCGAAATGGTAACACACATTGGGTATTTTTATTATATTTTTTCGAAAAAATGAGATTTTGAGTAGATTTTGTATATAATAATAATATTATACAAATAAAAATGTTGATAATTACAACTGGGAGATTGGGAATATATTAAAAAAATCCCGATCAATGGTCTTGATCTAGGTTTACTCTAATTTCCTGTAAGGATCTGCATTGTTAGTAATAGTTATGATCAATGAATTAACACGTTGTTGTATGTAAAATTCATAATTTTGTTAAAACCTTCTCCAAATCCCCCGGGGCGTATATATATAAATATAATTTGAGTAAATACATAATGAAGATCATAACCAGGGGATGATATTCATTATATTTAACATCATTTAACTTTTTTTGAAAAAATTGGATTCACTGCCCAGAGCTATATAAATACCATACATTGAGAATGTTGCTAAATAAATCACTAAAACTCTCGTGGATTTATGGAAGATTTCGAGTCCTTATCCAATCGTATAATCGTCATTAGCTCAGTTCATAAACCAATGGATCTGTATTTCAAAAATCACATTTTATTTGACATGAAACTATATCTTATATATATGATGAGTAATTAAGAATGAAGACGTATTCAATGATCAATGGTATTGTAATATGATAGGAATAATAATATCCGGAATACATCCGCCATGGGGGTGGTGATGGTGCAAGTTGCTAAGGGTGGTTGATATTAAACAGAAGGGCTGATTAACCAGCTTCAGTACCGAGGGTGGATCACCAGCCTTGATTTACGATCCATCCGGACACCCATACAACAGGACATCCTTACAATAATACAAACAATACACTACACAAATAAACTCTTTGTTGTGCTGGATACGTGTTGAACTCCAACAAAGATACTATCCTCAATACAAAAGGTTTCCTCCTTAATGGGTGGCAACATTTTTTAGCATTCGAAATTAAATAGATTATTTTTAGAAATGGATATGCCGTGAAATATCTCCAGGAATTGTAGTAATAAATACATACTCATGCATTTTTTATATATAGAATTAATAAATAGTCTTTCCTGAATGAATGTCAAAAGATTTAAAAACTAGAAAAGTATGAATTTGATAATAGATTTTAAAGAGATGCGAGTCTTTTATTGTGTACAGCCTTCACTTTTTTATTTTAAGCATCAAATGTTTACAAAAATAACAAATAATTGAGTGAAGAAGAATACTTACTATAAAAATCCTTAATACGGAATTCCAACAAGAAAAATAAGAGTAAGTGATGTGACCAAGATGAAGAATATTTCTAGAGACTATATTATCGAAAATATTAATAAAAAAATTAATAAAATAATTACATACTTTAAGTATCGTTTGAGCTTTAATTATTTCGCATTCATAAGGAATTAATGACAGCTGCTTATTATTACTAAAAGAAAAATTATGATTGACGCCTTCAGATAGTAACTAAGTAGTTTATTATTGAAAATTAAGGCTAAAAAATATTTTTATCAAAAAAAAGTAAATAGTTGGCCATGATTTTTATCAGTGATCATTTAAAATTTATTACACTCACACAAAATACTTTTATTCTAATTAGTACCTTATCCATATGATGCAAATGAAGGTTCTCGTGGTTTCCCATTCGAAATCAAATAATTAGGTTCATCTGCTGATAAAAAGGCAATTAATTTTGTTTAAGTGCAGTGATATCCCGAGTATAGACATTAGTGTGAGATATACTGGGTGGCGTCCAATAACCCTGGGAAAATAGTACAAGTAAAGGAAAGATCAAGATAGAACTTGAGCTGGACCATCCAATTTTCTTTGCATTCGTGCTATGTCGATAGTGGTGATACTAACAATATTTAGTTCATTGTCCCTGACTCTAAAAAGCATGCCCTCCCCAGGGCCATCAATCGCCCCAACCAAGGGGTCGCACTCACCGACCAAAAAAACAACCCCTAAACGGATATATTTCCCCGAGTGCCGAATTAAACCGTGAACTCTGCAAGTCACAACATTTTGTCGAATTGCATCGAATAAACGCTTCGTCATCATTTCTGTTGATTTCAAATCGATAAAAAGCACAACTGTTGTATTTTTCTCAGACTACAAAATAATGATGCATTTAAAATTCCACAATTTAAATTAAACTACTATTTGATTTCATTACTACATATTTATTTTGATTGAAATGCCTTCATCTCATAAAAATAATATACATTTTTTTTTATTTTAATAGAATTCATGCTTGATATATTTACCTCAGATTTATTTTATTGTAGTTTAAGGCGCTTTACGGTTTTCAGTCTTAGTAATTAATTTATATCAGCAGATGATTTTTAATAATATGCTGTCGTTGTAATTTTAGCCAAGGAATTAGAGAATATAATGTGTGCTTAAATAAATACGCTATGTTAAATATCGTAATATGATGAAAAATAATAATTTATGAGACCCTACTTTTAATGAGTTGAAATCAAACATTTTTTTCAAACAGGCAAGGACTTTGTGCACCTGGAATTTGTGCGCCTGTGTAAACTCTTTTCCACCAATTCTGCCACCTACAGGGCTTATCTAGGATTCACCTTAAAAAGTAACATAATATAAATGATTGCTTTCTACACCTTACTTTATTTTATTTTGTGTACATTTTATTTTTCATATTTGTTTGAGGCCTTTTTTATTGGTATTATTTTTGAAATGTCTTATGAGCGTTTGTATGCAAATAAATAAATAAAAATACATTAAGTATGTATTATTAAAAAAAAATTGTATAGTCTCTTTTATTGGCCGTAATTCATATTATTTATTCATTAATACCGTACTGTTTTATTTTACTCATTCGACTAAAGCCCTTTGGGCATTATTAGTATATAAATATATATATATATATATATATATATATATATATATATATATATATATATATATATATATATATATATATATATATTTTTACATAAATATAGACATGGTAAAAGTTCCAAAATGCCAAGCAGTTCAACCCTTGTTGACGTCATCCCTTTGTCTGACAAATTCATATGGTGTATGTGCATATGGTGCAGCAGTTTTGTGCCCCTCGGTGACAAAGTGGAAAAAGTGAACCTACCATTATTATTTCATATCCGACCAACATCACAAAGTAAAAGCGGATGCATTGAAAACCTGAAATTCGAATTCGAAAAATTTAAAAAAAAATTCCAATAACAGTCGCAAATTTAATATCAATACCTCCACGAGAAGAATGCACTTTTGTCTTCAACAATAGCTTGGATTAATTTTGGAAAAAATGATTTTGAAAAATGGCTGGTTTATTTTATAAATTTAAAAAATGCACAGTTAACTTTAAATATGTATCGATTACTGAAGAAATATAAATAAAGCACTCATTTATTTTTTTCATTCTAGAGGAAATCATATGACACATTAAAAAGGGGCTATTTTTTATTTTATACCTTCTCATAAGAATTTAATTATAAAGACTAAATATTTTATTTATTTGAATATATAAATATTAAAATTTATCTTTTTTTAAGATTACGAGTTTTATAATATTATAAATAACAGTTCTTCCTTACATCTTAGATCTTATAAGATTTTGCTCAGCTTTTTGCTCAGAATTTTGTGGGATATAAGTCTTTAAAAAAAAAACAATACTTCATATGAAAATAATATTCTCACTATTTAAAACAATTAATTGATAAATAGACATTTTTTGTAATATTTTTCCTTTCCTAGATTCTGAGCTGCAATCAAACTCTTTTACAAATATTTTTTTTATTAAGTATTCTACAATTTATTTCTAATTGCTTTTCAAGAATATCCTATAAATTATGCAAAATTAGATTATGTATGTATGTTGAAATAAAAAAACTATTTCTGACTGAACATATTATTTATATCCCAACAAATCTGTATTAGTATGAAATTATGTAATATTTTTATCTATAGTCCTTTTAATAAATAAATGATAAACTCATTTCTCTTATTCTCAAAATAAATTATTTAATGATGAAGTTCATATCTTCCCTTTTTTGACTCGACAATTGTTCCCCCCGGGGCAAGTCGAGCTACATGACACTTTATTGGGCCTGTAAGTAAAACTGGTCTGCAAATCTGAACCAATTTCACGATGTCTGTTAGCTGTGGTCCTTATAAAGTGCACCAGATGCAAATGGCGTCTCCTTTTGTCTGTGTGCCTTTCGTTGGTAAGAAAATTTCCATTTTCTTACCAACGACGTCCCCT
>JAGTTH010004559.1:0-35711 GCA_022606485.1 Agraylea sexmaculata
ATTGTCTGTCGGTGATCTTAACTTATTACTAGTTACACAGGTCACCGACTTAATAATCAGTATTTACCTTACAATCCAGGAAATTAGAGTAAACCTGGATTTAGACGATCGATCGGGATTTTATTAATATTATTCCCGATCTCCCAGTCGTAATAACCGATCAAATCAATTTTAAAAATTCTTGACTTGAGTGGGATTCGAACCTATGGCCAGAGTATTAGTAGCCACGCGTCTTATCCCCTGAGCTATCACGCTGGTTTTTATATATACATCGGTGAAATAATTGAATAAATAAAAAAATAGCAATGATTAATGACCACCATAATTATATTTTCTCTAAGTAAAATTCACACACTATTATGGAGATTATTATTAACGGTATTAAAAAATTATACTGCTGGAGAATTGTCTAAGAAACAGCCATAGTATTTAGTAATCATGTAAAATGACAGGGTCTAATTAAATAAATGTGCTTATGAATTAGTTAATTTTATTTATTATAAATATTTTGGCTACAGTATAAAGGGTGGACTTGAATTAAATGAGACTATTTTAGGGGATTGTATCGTATCGTAAATATAATCGAAAAAAATAGTATTATTAATTAATCTATACACACACGATAGTCACTACTGAGCACTTAACAGAAACAGCTTATTTTAAGATGGTGGCCCAAAATCGATTCCAAAAGCACTATATTTACTTTCATTATTTTTAATTAACAAGAAAAAAAATACAAATATATACATATTTAATAATATTTTCCAGTTATTTATTTATTTTATATAGATTCATTAATTTAAGTCCATCCTGTATAATAATTATTAAGCCTCAATATTTTTCCCCATATTCATTCTCAATAGGCTGTAATAATATTTGTTTTTAAGATTTAAATATTATTGAAGCCTATTTAATATTATAAATTTTACATATTTAGAGTAAACTTTCGTAGTTGTAAAGTTGGTACTGGTATACAGTGTTTTAATATCTAATATTAGTTGTATTATTATAATTATATTATTATTAATGACCTTTTATTTATGAAAAAAATTGTACTGTTGTATTTATTATATATAATTTGGTAAGCATTCTTAAAATATTCACTCAATTAATTATTTAATTTAATTCTTATTGTTTAAGGCCTTGTTTTTGCATTTGTTTTTTATTAAAGAATAAAGGTTTTTGTATATTCGTTATAACTTCTTTAAATCAATAAAATTAATTAAATACTTCATTTCCAATCAGGTGTTCAATTCTGAAGGTGTGTGATTTCATTTTAAATGTTGTTTAACTGAAAGGTCGTATCATTGTGTGGGTGATTAATTATTAATTACAACCCTTTGAAGGGGGAAAAGGCAACTTCAATCGGCATTTAATTAGCTTTGTTTATCAGGAAAAAGCATTCTACTAAGTGAACAGTCCGAACGACCCTTTTATATGGATTATCCGTTTGATGACATTTTATATTGAGGGTGTGTCCAAATATTTTCAATGTATAGAATTACAAATACATTAAGCTGTTCGATTTAAGGGGTTGCAATTGGTGAAATATGATATTAAAAAAAATCCATCTCTCATCTTACATAAAAATACTAAATAGATTATCCAAATTACGTAGGGTTGAATAATAAAATATTGATACTTTGAGATTTTTAATTGTATTCATTTAATAATCATTTTAATATGATATGTCATTATTTGTCCTTTGAAATTGCTTGACTATTTCTAATTATTTTGATTTTTGTCAGTCAAAATGTAAAATTAGATTTTTTAACCAATGGCATAAAACAATTGAGGCTTAATTCCTCAAACACAAACTTAATATTTTTTTAAAATACAAATCATTTGATAAATAGGACTACTAATGAGGATTATTTTGACAGATTATTTTATAAATAATTAAGCTTTAATTCATTGAATAAAATGGGTTTTAAAATCGCGCGCAAATTCAACAAAGTGCTTTAATTCCGTGCATTTAGTTAATTTATATTCATTAAATAATAATGAATGGAAAAATAAATAATATTATATAAAGGAAAAATAAATAATATTATATATAATAAATTTTGATAATCTGTTTCTTTTTCTTTGCAAATATTATAAAGTATGTGATAGCAAAATAAATTAATAAAGTCATGTTATTTATTCATGAGGATTAATATGACAATTTTCATATTATTAAATATAAATTAATTGATAAAATGGAATGAGTAAATTGCAGTGCCTTAATAATAATTTTTTTAATAATGTATGAAAGATTATATAATATAAAAATGTAATATTATGACCCCTTTCCTTTGTAAATAATATATAGGCCTTTTACTCAAAATCTTTTTGTTGAATTTGTGGTTATGGAATTAAACGCCTCAAATTATTATTGTGAGTAAATATATGAGTGTAAATTAACAAAATATTCGTTTGAAAAGTGTGCTTTTTGACATCCAATTATTGAATGGATCAGCTTTTCTTTCACATTAAGCAAATATCTCATTAAAAATATGCAATGCTTCATAAAAATATATATTTTCTTTACCATTGATTCCTTTGAAGTGAAAGCATCTTGAATATTTCCAAATGATTGTAATTTATTTCTGATCTGAGACATGACGAGGGATCAAAGCACCCCCGCCCCCCAATTCAGGGGCACATCGTCCCCCTTTTCAGTCTGAAACTTAGTCTCGGTCTAAACTGTAAACGGTGATTATGAAAATGGGATTCCCCAAGAGAAACACACAACCAACAAACTCAACTGTCATCCTCACAATAACACTTAACAAAACTTAAATGCTTTTGAATAGATCACAATTTGAAAACTTCGCACCGAGTTTATAACAACGATAAAAGCCGAACTGTTTGAAAATAAAACTTTCAACTAATTCCATCATTTCCACATTTTGAATTCTCTATTGAAGTAGTTTTGAAATTAGTTAGTAACACAAAGGCTACGATAATCTGAAAATAAATTTATTCACCAGCTTAGGATATCGCGAATAATACTAATAAAATCCAGATCGATCGTTTAGATCCAGGTTTACTCTGATTTCCTGTATTGTAAGGTAAATACTGATTATTAAGTCTGTAACCTGTGTAACTAGTAATAGTTAAGATCACCGACAGATAATTAATTAACAGGTTGTTGTGTGTAAATTCCCTAAATTTGTCGAAAACTATCCCAAAAACTCCCCCGAAACAATTATTAATAAATACATGTATTATTAACCCTTTTATTTCTTTAATTTAAGATATTTTATTTGCATTTCATTACACTAATAATCATTGTTTAACTATTATGGTTACTATAATAACACATTTATTTGTATTAAAATGGTTAATGATATCTTAAACATTGTAAAAAAAATACAAATTTATAAAATATAAATCATGGTCACACAACTAACACTGGGGTGACAATATGTTCGATATAAAAATAATATTATTTAATAACTTAAATTTAAATAATAAAAAGTTACACGTGACCTTGGAATATCTGTTCAATTTAATATATTTCAATCAAAAGTATTATAATTATTAATCTAAATAACGAGAAATAACTGTTTTTTTTTCAATTAGTAAAATATTTTCAAGGATTTATAAGCCACAATAAAAAAAAATGTTTAAAACAAGATATGCAAAAATTATTATTATTATGATCATAAATGAACAATTTCACAGTACAATCATATTTCTTTCGGATAGTAATGATAAATATTTAATTCCTTTCAGTCTTTATTTTAGTTATTCTTTTTAGATAAAAATTATTTTGCGATACACTACCTCACCTTGAAATATTTTCAATTAGTGATTTTTATCAATGAATCTACAGTTTGTATGTATGTATGATTTATTATACATATATCTTAAAATGGTGTTGTAATAGAAACGAGTCTGTTTATTAAATTTGCAGTGGAATTCGGTTTTAGTATGTTTGTCGTGTGGAGTGTATCGTTATTCTGTGATTATTTTAGAAGGAAGGGGTCTTAAAGCAGAACAGCCCTTTGGGTATTTCATCCCCTCGGTGCTAGTTTCTTTTACGACCAATGCTTCTCTCGGATATACTCACTTTATACTCTATACTATTTGTGCGATACCCAATATAAAACATGCTTTAAATTATATTATTCAAAGGAAACTACTATACCAAAAATTATGCATAAAAATATTGCCAAAACGTGACATATCATGTATTAAATAAGTCGATTCTTCAAAGAGATATTTTGGGTGAGGATTGGCTTATTAAATATTTTAAAAACACTAGCTTAATTATTCAAAATTTCGGCGGGACATGGCTCCCACAATCTGACATCAATCATGTTTAAAATATTTCACGTTCAATAAAAGACACCTTATACAAGGTGAAGTTAAATTGACTTTATGGTATGGTAGGATATCGCAAGTATAAGCAAAAGAAATATTTTTTATTAATTAATAATAAAAAAATATTAATAACGTATTTAAAAGACACAAAAAACGTCACTACAGAGTGATTCACAGAAACAGCTGATTTTAAAATGTTGGCCTAAAATCTATGAAAAAGTTCCTTCGGGTATAAGTAACAATTTTGATAATTATTTTTCGACATTTACCTTAAAATTTAATAACAAGTGATAAAAATTATGATTTTTTTACGTACATTGTGTTTCAATTTCATGTTTTCTTTTTTTTTAATCAAGTTTTTATCAAACTTGTTCATGTTTTCGTGATTTATAAATGTGGTATAATATGTTTTTTATGACATATGAATATTGCATCAAATATTTATCCGAATAGACTCTATTTATTATAAGAAAAAAATAAAAGACGTTAATCTTTTATGGAGTTCGATTTTTTATACGTAATTATTAAAAGACAAGTTATATAAGAAACAATTTTTATTGTTTTTTTTTAATTTATTAATAAGCCTTGATTTAATAATTATTATTTGTCAAACTTGTTTATATTTTCATAATTAATAAATGTGATATGAGTAAGTAGTCGTTTAAAGATTTACACGCTTATTTGTATTATAAAAATAATAAAGACATTGTAAACTATCTTATGTTAATGAATGAATGAAAAAATATTTTTATTCCTAATAATTATTATATTAAAGGCGATACAAAATGTGAAATTATATATAGTCTATTCACTTTCCATAGAGACACAAAAAACACTCATTTCTAAAAGGTTATATAATTTAACATTCCGGTTTCAAGAACTATTCTTTATTATAATTTTTATAAGTTTTTTTGTCTCTATCGAGAGCGAATAGAGTATAATAAACGATCACTCTTGTAATAATCTCTACAAATATTATTAATTTATTTATTAAAACAAGAAGTCATCTGAATACTCTTATAATACTGAAGTGCATGACTTCAGCGCCTGAATAATATATGAAAGGATAAAATGCTTCAGGCGAACTGTTTGCTTCTTTCAGAGATTCTCATTGAGCTTTATCGACAACTCAACACAACGAATACGAATTTGTTCTCTCTGTACATACAAAATGTATTAAGTGCAATGAACTTTGAATAAAAATATACGACAAACGGCTAAGATTGGTAATATCGTCAATTCGTGTGAGAATAGAGATATGTAGATTTTATTAGGTATGACCAATCAGGATCATTGTAAGTTATTTAACCAATATGCTTAACCAAGGGTCAATTTTAAAATGTATTAAAATCACATACAATAAATCGGAGAGAAAATTGAAAATATTTATTGTAAAAAATTATATATAAACATTAGTTTAGTAGAAATTGTTTCCTTTATTTTTTTGCCTTATACTCGGAATTTATTTCCACCAAATTTACAACGAAAAAAAATCTTTTCTATTTTATTTTATCAATTTAAAATCCGCGAGTTCCACGGATTTATACAAATTATTATTTCAAAATTAGTTTAAAAAATGTATGAAACATAAAGCATAGTTATATAATATGATTTAAAACATAATAAACAAAGAAAGAATAAAAACCTAAGAAAGAAACGTACAATAAATCGAAGAGAAAATTAAACATATTCATTATAAATAAATAATTACATTATTAAATTGGAATTGTATCCTTTATTTTTTTCGTACACTAGAAATTTTATAAGAAAAAACGAATCTTATCTATTTTATTTTATAACTTTAAAATCAGATTTCCGCTGATTTAAAGCATTATTTCAAAATTAGTCAAAACAAAATGTAATATATATAAAGCATTACTTAATCATTTCTATAATATAAATTATTTTTTTTACTAATGGAATAAAATAAAAATAAAATAAAGAAAGAATAAAAACCTAAGAACCTTTATTTTTTATCTTGTATGCACAATTTTTTCCACAGATTTAACCAAACAAAAAGTTATATTTTATAAATTTAAAATCAAATTTCACGGATTTATATAAATAAACCATTTTTATATAATGCATGCCTATTTTTTTTATACCAACTAAGCTTAAAATTAATTATTTAAATTCACACAAAATAATATTTGTAAATAATCTAAAAATAAAATATGACCGTTTCAATATAACAAATAAATATTATAAAATTGACGATATATACGACTTACACATGAATATAATTATTGAAAAATTGATCAAATTATCGACAGATATTTTCGGAAGGGGGGCCAAAAGAGTTGCGGTTTTGTCCCGTGGGAAATCAAAAAAGAAGAAAACTTCCCACGGGAAATTATCCATACGTTCTTGTTCATTAAATAATATTTCATATTGTTTTCCTATTTCGACTGCCGATAAGCATATTTGTGTGTTATTTATTTATAATAATATATATATTTTTTTAACCTTTTTTATGATGCCATCCAAACACAGCATACTTCACTTTTTCACTTTACGATACAAAGTCGTTCATAAAAGTCGCAACAAGTCCACTGGTGAATATTTTTTAATTTTTATTTAATGAATGGTGACTGTTGTTCGTAATTATGGTAAATATTTAAAGTAATAACTGAGTAATGATCGTACAGGACGTGTTCACTGGTTGACGTCCCGCGTAGTACTGAAACCGAGACTAGAACGCCTGCGCGTCCCAAGAGACATATTTTCAAATACTAACCTACAATATTTGAATAAAATTTAAATATTTATAAAACCACACCTGACTTATTTAAGGTATGAAATAAATTAACTAATTTTCATAAATATTTTAATATGTGTGTTATTAAAAAATTATCGTAATAGAAATACATATTTTATAAAGAGACAAAAAACTGATTCAAACGACTCCGCCGATATTTAGAAGGTCGCACAAGTGGATGATAAATATTAAGATGGCGGACCAAGCAGATGAGTTTGACAGATGCAAAACTAAAGGTCTCACTCAGACTCGTCTACTTGGTCCGCCATATTCATATTCATACATTGTCTGGAATTCTTATCGGTGTGGCCTAACACTCATAATATTTTTTCTTACCTCCATTTATTTTATGAAACCTATAATAAATGCGTTCGAATGGATTATTATATTTGCTGATATTTTTTTTTCTGCACTTCCCACTTGATTGTATTCAAATATTTTGGAGCAACACAGTTTAAAAAATTAGACGACGATATATTTAAAAAAGTATAATCATTATAAAAATTAAACTCAATCTATTGATTCTTGATTTTCAATATTTTTGTTTGTAAAACTAAACAATATTTACATAAGCTCATTTTATAAGTTAGTCTAATCTTTTAATACAAGAAAAAACAAAAATGTATTTAACCCTACTTAAAAATAATTGAATAATTACACATTTTGGGTATCGTTCAACATTGTACAACCGTTATTATTTCAGATTTATATAGAAAGACAGCGGCTTATTATTATTATCTGAAATAAAGATAATGTGTTAAACTGTGTGATGGATTTAATAATTTGGTATTGAAAATTAAGACTAATATTTTGTTTTGTAATTTGCAAAATCCTGTTTCTTATCTACATACATCATACAAAACATTGTATTTATCGCGGCTTTTTATATAATATTTATAGTCTCGTGATCTGAATGACATTTAAGCTGTTTTTGTGATCATTTAATAATTTAAAGATTGAGTCAAACAAAAACAGTATGGCTTGTTATTAAATATACATAAGGTGACCTCGTCAAAAAAGTCTGTATATTTTTATTTTGGAACTTGTTTGAATAAGGTTGTATTTTTATAAGATACTTGATTAGTAATGTATATTATCCAGTTTAATATCCAGGCAATGATAATTCATGCAAGGTGGAATAGGACAGGTAGTTGAATAGTAGAGCTGGTGTAATTTAGTTGGCTATCGTAGAAGAAGATCCAGGGCTTCTACAGAACATATAATAAATGCTTGTCTTACTCATATGAGCCACTATCATCATAATTACTCCACATGAATACTGGTAAACATTATCCTTTTAATAATGAATAATTTGCAACGGTCAAGTCAAGTTGCACACAATATTGACAAGGAGTTCTTTGGAATACCAGAGAACCTACATCTCTGATGGAGCTTTTTTCAGAGGGTTTCTTAACACAACAATGTGTTAATTAATTTTCTGTCGGTGATTTTAACTATTACTAGTTACACAGGTCACCGACTAAATAATCAGTATTTACCTTACAATACAGGAAATCAGAGTAAACCTGGATCAAGACGACCGATCGGGATTTTATTAATATTGTTCCAGATTTCCCAGTCGTAATAACCGATGAAATCAATTAAATAAAGTGGGATTTGAACGAATGACCACAGTATTTATAACCACGCGTCTTATTCCTTGCGCTGGTGGCTATCATGCCCCCAGCATTCTTGTCAAAGTTATAGCAGATGTTTAGATTGAAGAGGCGTCAGGTACACCGGCATGTGAGAGTCTAATCGACGAGTTCGTCTACAAAATGTGGAATGGATTGGGAAATATGCTTTAGCTTTAGTTATATCGCCGAGACAATAATTTACAGTTTGTTTCACGAGTAAATCTTAAAAAGAAACGTATTCGGCGTAAATCACCGAGTGACTCGCGCTCAAGATTTAAAGTACAGACAAATCACTCACAATACAGACACACAGTAAAACGTATACATACACTATGGCCTTTTATATGTAGTAATTTGAAGTGATTTGGTTCGTAATTTAACGCCCAATAAGAGAGCTCACAATACAGACACACAGTAAAACGTTTACATACACTATGTCCTTTTATATTTAGCAATTTGAAAGTGATTTGGTTCGTACTTTAACGCCCAATAAGAGAGCTCACAATACAGACACACAGTAAAACGTATACATACACTATGCCCTTTTATATGTAGTAATTCAAAGTGATTTAGTTCGTACTTTAACGCCCAATAAGAGAGCTCACAATACAGATACACAGTAAAACGTACACATACACTCTGGTCTTTTATATGTAGTAATTTGAAGTGATTTGGTTCGTACTTTAACGCCCAATAAGAGAGCTCACAAATACAAGGAATCCACAGTAAAACGTATACATACACATGGCCTTTTATATGTAGTAATTCAAAGTGATTTAATTTGTACTAATGCCCAATAAAGAGAGGAAGCTCACAATACAGACACACAGTATAACGTATACATACACAATGGCCTTTTATATGTAGTAATTTGAAGTGATTTGGTTCGTACTTTAACGCCCAATAAGAGAGCTCACAATACAGACACACAGTAAAACGTATACATACACTCCGGCCTTTTATATGTTGTAATTCAAAGTGATTTGGTTAGAACTACAACTCGTGTTGAAGAAGCAGTCCTTAAATAGTGCGAGTTAATTGCCTACTTCCTACATTGTTTCTACTTGGACATGTGCTAATTTTTAGCACTAAAGCCTTAGTTACACATGCAAGTTAACGAGAGTAATGTCGTGGTTACACAGTTACTAACCTCTGCAACTGGTGGGCTATTTAACATGCTACAAACTTATTTGTTTTCACTTGCCTAGCACTATCACGGTGTAAACAATGCATAATACTAGTTACTCTGTCCAACAATATATTACTACGGCATGAAACTAGATTTTTTTGATTTAACTGGTCACTTGCCTTTCCCATATCTTCTAATAATGCCTCGGTTACACAGTTGAGGTCTAACCAATCCTCAACTGTGTAACCAGAGCATTAGGCACCCGTTAATTTTACATTTAAATCAGTAAGTTAAGTTATATAATTTTAAACTAGTATTAGTCTGACACTTGAATGTCTCGAAGTCAGCTAATAGTCCAATAAACAAGGAATGTTATTTATTTCACAGGTTCTTTGTCCCTTCTTTAAATGTATTTGATTTGGTAAAAAAAAGATATTTTACAGGTAAATTAAATGAATACTCTTAATAAAATAACACTATTCATATTTTTTATTTTGTCCATAGTTTGAATTTTAATTATTATTTAACCCCGTGGATAATATTTCGCCAAGTCAATGGTTATTGATATTGTTTAGTCAGGAACGCTGCCATGCAATAATAACCTTTATGTACATGGTAATAGAGTTTAATATGCCATGTGGGATTATTTTCTCATTAGTCCTAATATCATACCACAGCCTTACTAATTGATGAGTAGTTTAGCTACTTGTGCCTATATTTGGTCCGCATTGATCGATATCCCGCATTACTCGTATGACAAATGAGGTACCTAATTATTTCTGTGTTTTTATATATAGTATATTATTTCGGTGTTCGGCCTTCCATTGGTTCAGATAAAAAGCCTCTCATAAAACATTCCACTATCAGTTTCGACAGCGGCTGTCGCACAATCCTTGGCCGTTTATTTTTTTATCTGAAGATTTATTTGAAAATCATACTAAAAATATTCCGAACATTAAAAAAAGGCTTTGAGAATTCAAACGGCGAACTCGAAAAAATAACAATTCTAATATAATATACAGGACAGGAACTTGTAAGGCACATCACAGACATACGTGCTAGTTGGTGCCCTTTAATACTCATTCTTGTATCTCCGCCAATAAGCGACACTTGACTGGACGTTGATTGGCGCTCGTGTTTGTTTCCTTTTCTCTTATTGGCGAAGATACGGGAAGCATGAACGACCACTCATGTCTGTGCTGTGCTTAAGATAAAGCTATTTTCCTTAATTAATATAATACAACACCACCATATCACTATCATACAAAATAAATGAGGTTGTTACTAATAATATGAAATTTGTTAATTTATTTATTTTTATTAATTAATGCGAAAAATCCCCTTATAATATCTACATTCTTTTATATAATCCGTAATAGGATTACATTTATATTCATATTATGGAGGCTTTACAACATTTACAAACAGTATCGTTAAACGATTAATTTAATTTTGAATCAAGTTGTATTTTCCGTATAGTGGCAACCCTTTTTTAGCTTAAAAATAATAAGCAAATAATAATTTATATTTATACGAAATAATAAATGTGTTTTTTTACCTACTCTCAATAAGCTAAAATCCAACCTGTACCAATATTTATACCAATATTTATTCCTGTACCAATATATACCAATATTTATATTTAATTTGTCAAATTCTACAATATAAATACTCATTAAAATATTTTAATATAAAATATAATAGGCAAGTGCAAATACGGCTATTTATTTATTTATATATACATACATGTATTATATTTTTTAATCATGCTGCAGTACCACTAGAGCATTGCGGGAGATCCTAAGTCAAAGTGATGATAATGCAGCACTCATCAATTAAACCCTTAACTTAACCCGGTCTTACACGCCAAGCGAATTAATTTGTTTATTTATTTTATTTTTACAAATAAATACATATAATATATTATATGATACTGCAGTACCACTAGAGCATTACGAGGAATCCCAAGTCGCCGTGATGATAGTGCAGCACTCTTCAGTTGTATATAATTACCGCTTGTTAATACATTAACATCTAATTGTATGTTTTTTTGGTAATAAGTTAAAGTGGAGTAATAAAAAAAAACAGTATGTTCTGTTTGAAGAGTGAGTGTCCAATTTTAGGGGGCAATAAAGCAGTTCGGTATTAAAAATGTTAAGGCCGATATTTTACTGGGGATGAAAGCAGTCACCGAAATAAGCAACAATGGGTCCAGAAATAGTCATCGGTCAGAATGAATGGCTATTCGAGCAAATGTTGGCCAAAACACCTCCGCCAAGAAATGGAATGAAGTAATATTTTTTTCGGAATGTTGAAAAGCATTGGGCGGGGCGTAAATTTTACAGAGATAAAATCAAGCCAGGGTCATCTGAGAAACCAAATGAATGGGTTTTGTGGATTTATAGGAAAAGTTCAGCTGCCGAAACGAGAACTCCCGAAACCAATCAACAAGAGTGCTGCTTTACCAAAACTCAATTCTCTTTTTCAAACGACAAATTTCTAATCCGCATAACACACTCCATTTTTAAACACAAACCCCATTATCTTGTTAATAGCCTCATTTATTTTTAATCATATTTAAAATATTAATTTGATCAATTGTTACGACTGGGAGATCGGTATTAATAATAACAAAATCCCGATCTATTGCCTTGATCCAGGTTTACTCTGATTTCCTGGATTGTAAGGTAAATACTGATTATTAAGTCTTTGACCTGTGTAACTAGTAATAGTTAAGATCACCGACAGACAATTAATTAATAAAAAATCTAAATACAATTTAATTATTTTTTTATGGTCCCACTATTAAAAATTAGGGTAACAATCTGTTCGGTAAAAAAGTATTACTTGATAAATTAATCTTAAATATAAAGCAACACGTGACGTTAGAATACAATATTATTTTATCAAAAGGATTTTTATATTTTATGTATTATTAAACTAAGAGCCGTATTCAATATAACAGTGTAACTAGAGTGTGTGCATGCGGTGCGTATGTGTGTAAATAAATACTACCAAGCTCTAATCTATTCGTACACATACCATATAGCACGACTCACTAACGAAGTTATAACGAACATTATTTCAGAACCGACAATTTTTTTCTTTACTTAAAAAAATCAAAAATTCAATAAAAGATATGCAAAAATTAATGTGTACATAAATTACAATTTCTTTATTATGCATAAGTTTTTACAATGATTGATAGAACAATACATCTTTGGAAATAGTCTTTACAGTATATAAATCTTTTTACCTATAACTAACATGACAATGTTTTATTTAAATTTGACATGAATAATACTATTAAATTATAGAAAAAATGGGGACAAAATAAAAACCCATTAACAAATATGAAGATTAATAAATAATAACAACAATAAAAGCAATATTAACATAACAATTACAAAATATAATGCTTAAAAACTAAATAACAATTTGTTTGGATAAAACCAAATTTGAGTTGAGTGGATTATTAGAAATTTACACTTTATTTTTTTTAAATACGTTTCCTATAAAAATTAACGTGTGATTAATTGAATATCGTATATGGACTCTAAGATAAACAAAGAAAAAAAACAGTTCTCAGTTATGATTGATAAAACTCTAATAATATCATAGTCTAATTACAACAGTTTCAAAAAAAGGTTGTTAATTTGAGAGTCGTATCGTACCGGGTCAACCCTGAAAAGAACTAATTTTATATGAGACAAAGTGTAGTATGTTTTAAAATAAATATACAGTATATATATTACAATTTCTTTATTAACATAAGTTTTTACATTGATTGATAGAACAATACATCTTTGGAAATAGACTTAGGTGTACAGAGTGTTTACATCTTTTTACCTATAACTAACATGATAATGTTTTATTTAAATTTGACATGAGTAATAGTATTTAATTATAGAAAGAAGAATATACAGTATGAAAAATAACTGTAACTTTATTATGGAGAACATGATACTATTCTCATAGAACAATGGTCCACCACGTCACGGTATAAATTAATAAATTTAATCCAAGCCAGCTTCTTATTTAAATAATTCGAAATAGACAGACAGATATATTGAAGAATATGGCAGACAAGAAGTGAAATTAAATCATTCAGCTTGCAATCGTCACCAGATGCTGCCTCGTCTTTCAATAAATATATCATCCATAGAAAAGGAACACAGAATCAAATTTCCACCCTCCACTGCTGGAAAAAGAACACTTCATTTTATACTTTCGTAAAATAAATAATCGGATTTATTTCGAGACATTGGAAATGTGCATTCGTCGAATAGATTAAATTGAATATGTTGAGTGATATGAATTATTACTTCTGTTGAAATTATATGCTGTATTTAAATTTGTAATGTATTATACTTCCTGTGGTTTTGACTCGTAATGTATATTCCTCGAAAATAAATTAACTAACCTTACCAAATATGCATATTTTAATTTAAAAAAATCACACTCCAAAGACTACTTATTAAGTATATTTTAAAGGCATTAGGATCTTAATAAATGGTCATTAAGATTAATACATTTTTCATGTGAAACAGTTTTGACCATTAATGTATGAAATTTGCCTTTAGTTCTACAAATGTGTAGTAATATTTATTAAAATGTACTGAATATGATTTTGATTTTAATATTACAACTACAATCAACTGAATGAACTAAGCATATTTCATATTCATTTTTACTATATGAAGTAATTTTATATTTTTAATTATTATTTACATACATTTTGAATATCTATGAGCACGGGAGAAATTTAACAAAATAAATGATATTTAAACAATATTTGCATCTATACAAAATCATTGAACTGTGAATATTAATGATTTTTTTTTATTATTTAATTTAATTTTAATTTGAAATTATTAATTAGACATTAAATTACGGAATTGCTTCATACATATTTCGCATACGGTGGAAGATCTTTTTAAACATTCATCGCCAGATTTAATTAATAATTGCTTATTCAACTTAAAATAAAATTTATATATAATATAGCCAGATAGTTCATGATCATAATTTTGAGTTGTTATTTATTTAAAAAATAACGTTTTTTTTGTTTTTTACAAATGTTGACATTGATGATAAAATGGCCTAGTTGGCGAATTGAAAAAAAGGCTGAAAAATATTTAAGTTTTAGACAATAACTGCTTAAAATTATGAAAGTATGGATTTGGCTATATTTTGAATATATTTTTAGTTTAATAAAATAATTGATTAGAAAAATAATCTTGTATCGAATGTTAAAAAAGCAAGTGCACCGATTACGATATATGGATGAATTATTCTCATGAAATAATTATTTTTAACGAGTAGCTCAAGTTTATCAAAAAATATATACTTCGAGTTTCTCCTTTTGACGTGAACACCATTAAAGTTGTAAAAGCAAAACATGTATGTTTGGTGTTGGGCATCAACTTTGCGAATCAAATTGAGTTTGTTCACAAAAAAACAAGCCTTGGGAAGAATCATTGAATCGTAGTAATGCAGGTTCTTTGACTTGTCATTTCTTATAAATATTTGTATATGTCTTTGAAGATAAAATGCCGTGAGATAGTGCAAGTTTTCCCCAAAGGTGACAACTCGACTACACCCTTATCATTTCACATGAGAAATATATTCACAAATATTGCTGAAAATATTTTTACATCCATTCAAATGTTGTCTTCAGAAAGCGCATCGTTGTATTATATTGATAATATTACAAATTCATATTATATAAGGGCAAGATTTTATTTAAAATCAATTCTCATGACGATTCTCTTTGAATTTGTTGTAATTGTAGCATCACACTCACATACACTCACATACACACACGTATGCACTCGGCGGCACGCACCAACAGTCGCCCTGTTCCATACGACGCTTCAAACAGTACACACGTCTCTTGTGTCCATTCCCTCAACAGCTTTTATTTAATATAACATTAAATCTCGTTATATCTTTTATTTAATATAACATTATACCACGTTATATCTGGTGACCCCGGCATTGGATTTCGCAATCTTCATCTGATCTGGACACGAATCACCGACGAGGAACAGCAGGAAGTAAGGATATATGGTTCTCTTCAATTCATCATCAAATAACAAGTAAGACCATTCCTCATCTTTCACATCAAAATAAAAAAAAATTGTCAAAAAAGAAAAAATTGTGTCGACACATTCCGCAAGTGAAGAATATTAATAATTAATTCTGAAAATATTACAACCGTCATCGAATATTATCATATAATAATTCCGAGAATATTACCACCAACAGTGCAATCGCTGAGTGAACACCTATTAAATAAACATTACTGCATTATCATTATCGGCATTATCGGCATATCAGCATACAACATTATAATCATAATTAATACATCATATATAATAAATTAATACAACAAAAATGAATCATAACATTGAATGGGACATCAACATACTCAACACACCACCCACCAACAACCAACACCATCATCATCAGCAACTGATGGACTGATGGGTGAACGCCTCAGCACAGATGTCGAGTCCGTGCAACTTCATCGCAGAAATCACACCAAACAACAGCGATACAGCCATGGCACGGATGAGACAAGATATGGAGGACCTAAAACAACTGGTCCGGCAGTTGTCCATATCGGTGGTCGATAGAACACGAAGACCTTATGAGCCAAATTTCAGAGATCGCAGCCGACAACGCGGAAACCGTAGCCGACAACGTAGCCGGCAACGCAGCAACTCGCGGCCGACACATGACAACTGTTGGTATCATTTCAAATTCGGCGCCAAGGCAAACAAGTGCCAACAGCCGTGTAAATTCAATGCGGAAAACTAGACGCTGCAGCGACCGCAGAGGTGGACAGCGCTGCAGCCCTTCCAATATCACACCGCCTCACAATGCACGACATTCGCACCAGGAAGGCCTACCTTGTCGACTCCGGAGCAGACATTTCAGTACTGAAAGTAACAGACAGCAAACAACCTGCTACAACAATTACAGCAAGAGCAGCTAACGGAACGCCCATCAAGACTTACGGGACCAAGAGGATAACACTGCACCTCGCTCCCAACGCAATCTATACATGGACGTTCATCATTGCTGATGTCGAGCGCAACATCATCGGGGCCGACCTTCTGAAACATCACCAACTGTTAATAGACCTCAGTGGAAAATGTCTCTTCGACAAACAATTTGGAGTGAAAATACAAGGACAGGTAGACCAAGAACAAATCGAATCCATCAAATTATTGACACCAACGAAGGAATACTTATCGGTCATCAAAAAATTTCCGGAATTGTTTGACGCCGATAGGATAAAAAAACCTTCAAAACATTCGGTCCGACATCACATCACCACAACAGGTACACCGGTATACGAGAAAGCGAGATCTCTCAATAAAGTGAAGTATGACAAAGCGAAGCAGGAGATCATCAAATTACAACAATTAGGGATTATACGACCATCATCCTCACCCTGGGCATCCCCTATTCACATCGTGGAGAAGAAAGACGGGGGAATACGCATCTGTGGCGACTACAGGCGACTTAACGCTCAAACCGCTCCAGATAGATACCCCATACCACGCCCTTCCGAGGCTCAAAATCATCTCGAAGGAAAAAACATTTTCTCCAAAATCGATCTCCAACGGGCTTATCATCAAATACCAATAGCCGAAGAAGATATTCCGAAGACAGCCATCTCAACACCTTTCGGATCTTTCGAATATGTGAAAACGCCATTCGGACTTCGAAACGCAGGACAATCTTTCCAACGCTTCATAAACACCATACTGGAGATATGGAAGACGTATTTGTCTACTTAGACGACATCTTAATCGCATCAAAGAACGAAGAACAACACCTTAAGTGCATCACAGAACTTTTCTCGAGATTGGACAAATTCGGTTTATCAGTCGCACTCGAAAAATGTCAATTTGGCCTTACTGAAATAGAATTCTTAGGATTTAAAATAACAACAGCAGGTATACAACCAATTTCTGAGAAGATCCGCATCATAGAGGATTTTCCAAAACCACAGACAGTCCTAGAATTAAGAAGATTTTTAGGGATAATTAATTTTTACAGAAAACTTATTCCTAAAGCAGCTCAATTTCAAAAACCACTGAACAAATACCTTACTTCGTCGAAGAAAAAGGACAAAACACCAATAGTGTGGGACGATGAAGCCAACGCAGCTTTTCAATTATGCAAAGAAGCGATAGCGAAGGCAACCACACTAGCACACCCATCAGCCGAAGCTACCATGGTCCTGCTTACTGACGCTTCAGGATCCTGTGCGGGAGGAGCACTTCACCAACAAATCGGAAACGTGCTCCAACCAATCGGATTCTACTCCAAAGCTCTATCAGTAACGCAACAGAACTACTCGACCTACGACCGAGAGCTTTTAGCAATATTCTTGTCCATACGCCACTTCAGGGACAGCGTAGAAGGGAGAGAATTGATTGTTAAAACTGACCACAAACCTCTGACTTTCGCACTCAATAAACCACAATCTCCTGCAGATAATCCACGCCGACTCAGACAATTAGACTACATATCGCAATTCACCAACCGAATAGTCTACATTGAAGGCGAAGAGAACACCGTTGCAGACGCACTCAGTCGGATCTCTACAATCAATCTCCCAACTAACTTCGACTTGAAGGACATCGCAAAAACTCAAACAAATGACCCAGAGCTGGAAAATCTCAAACAGCACCCAACACTACAATTCAAGAAAATAACATCAGCAAACGCTCCAGCATTATGGTACGAAACTTCAACGCAGAAGGCGCGACTTTTCGTACCAGCATCCTGGCGCAGACAAGCTTTTCACCAAGTTCACGACATAGCTCACACTGGCAGCAGATCTACAATTAAAGCCATCAAGGAACGATTTTTCTGGAAAGGTATCAACCAAGACGTAACGAAGTGGGTTAAAAACTGCATCACCTGTCAACGTTCAAAAATCCACCGCCACACTCGCAGTCCTTATGGAAGTTTCATCGAAACCGATCGTTTCGAACACCTCCATATTGACATAGTTGGACCATTACCTATCTGCCAAGACATGTCCTATCTAATAACAATGATTGACAGAGCAACATCCTGGTTCGAAGCCATCCCAGCACAAAACATCACAGCTGACACGGTAATCAAAACACTGCTGAATCACTGGATCGCTAGGTACGGTTCACCTATCACCATCACTAGCGATCAAGGAAGACAATTCGATTCAGAGGTATTCAACAAGTACTGTCAACTTCTTGGCATTGATCACAACCGAACTGTTGCTTATAACCCAAAAGCTAACGGTAAGGTTGAAAGACTGCATAGAACTATCAAAACTAGTCTAATGGCCCAACTCAAAGGCAGTACCAACTGGATAGACGCACTACCAATCGCACTCCTGGGCATCCGGAACGCGGTTAAGGACGGCGATGAATATTCCGCCGCACAAAGAGCATTCGGCATCTCACTTCGATTACCAGGTGACGTAATTTCACCTCAAACATCCAAAAAAACATCAAACGAATCAACCAAAGATCTCATCAGGTCAATGTCAACTTTAAGACCCAAGTTGTCCAGAAATAACACCAGGGAAAAACTCTACAAGCCGGATGAGTTAGACAACTGTGAGCACGTCTTTCTCAGAAGAGCAGTTAAGAAACCACTGGTCCAGCCTTATAAAGGACCCCACAAAGTCATTGAAAAAAAAAATAACAACCTCAAAATTGAAGTAAGTGGGACACAAATAATTGTGAACACAGACAGACTGAAACCAGCATTCTTCTTAACTGACGAGTCAGCAGACAGCCCAACTAGGTCAGGCAAAGGCAGCAACAATCTTAAACACTCATCAGCACCTGACTCATCCGACGACTACGTAACTAGATCTGGGAGAGTCAGCAAAAAGTGCGATTCGCTGACGCAGAATGACGAAGCTCATACATATTATTGTATAGAATCAACTGGACACTTGAGACATCACACGTAGCATTGTATAGAGTCGTAAAAGTTTCACGGGTTCTTCAAACCCTTGCTCCACTTTTGGGGGACGCATGTAGCATCACACTCACATACACTCACATATACACACGTATGCACTCGGCGGCACGCACCAACAGTCGCCCTGTTCCATACGACGCTTCAAACAGTACACACGTCTCTTGTGTCCATTCCCTCAACAGCTTTTATTTAATATAACATTAAATCTCGTTATATCTTTTATTTAATATAACATTATACCACGTTATATAATAATTATAATTAAAATATTCCTGCAAGATTTTTATATGCTTATGAAAAGTTAATCTCAACATTTGATTTCGAATAAAACAAATTTTAATTCAAAAGTATAAATCATACTTGCGATACTATCCAAAACAATGGAAAAAATATATAAATAATTAAAGGACTGGGTGGAATAAGGGCGTATATTGAAATAGTCGATTTCGAGATAATCGATTAAAACATACTATTTATGAAGTTTTGGTTTTTATATAACGATGACATCCAAGTGTATTGTAAATGTATTTATAAGAGTAATTTTATGGAAAAAGGGCTTATACCCTTATTCCGTCCAGCTCCTCAATTATTTTTACTATCAATAAGTATTTTTAATAATTTAAAAGATATTTTTATAATTTGAAATCAATTTAATTAATCAGTAAAATCTTGCAGGATGTTTTAATATAAATATTATTATTATATACCACAAATTCAGAGACTAAATTGATTTTAAATAAAATCTTGGTCTTCTATTTGAATTTCATCAATAATGTAATTTTTTCAGGATATATTTTGAGCTACGATTATTTTTATTTTGGATAAATATTATTGGCTGAAAAAAATATGGTTTCCACTAACAGGTGAAATTTTTCAATTAATTAATTAATTATAATATATTCTTAGTTATAATATTAAAAAGCATACTTTTAAGATAATATATGCATTTTAAAAATAAATTTAACCATAATAAGGCAATAAAATGTAAAACACCATACAAAAATTCACCATAAAATTCGGATTTTTTTCAGCACATAAATTGTGTTTGTTGGCGTTTTCCTTGGACTAATATTATATGCAATTTATTTGATTGTGTTTGTGAACAACCCAAAAGTCACGTTGTAGTTTTAAGGGTGTCTAAAAAAAGGTTAGTTGGGGGTAAAAAAGAAGGCGGCCATTACAACTTAGTCGAATTAAGGCTTCGATGGTGAAATATTCTGGCTTTAATGATGTTGTTGGCTATGGAGGTCAAACTTGCTGAGTATGGCCAAAATGTAATGAAATCTCACCACCAAGAAACGAAAACCAGCATAAAGATCCCTTTATTTTAGTTAACAACCCCCTTTCTTATATAATTGCACCCTTTACGGCCGAAGCATGAGAAAATCACGGAACGTGTCAAATTATTTCAATAAAAAATGTAACTTTTATTCGAATTATCCACGCATTTGTTAATTGTATAATTATTCTGTATAAAATATTCATCTTCTCTTTTAGTGAAAAATCTTCAAAAAATTGCTGTTTTTCACTATAAAATATTATTTGTCAAAGAACGTGTTTTTGACATAATTTATTCAGTTTGAAGACCCCGACTACACATTTTTAAATATTCCCTTTGACTATTCGAAAAACCAGAATAAACATACCGTAAAGTTTAAATTGCATATTTGTAATGTACATTCATTTTAATACCAAGTGTGAAATCCAAATATATTATATTATTGAGGTATAGTGACAAAATTCCAATTCACCTTACCTTCTGCTATTTTTATTTTTACACCAAATTTTTTCATGCGAATTTTCGTTTAACCGTTTATTTTATTTCGGGCGAAGTCGTAGGGTAGAATCAGTAAAAAATGTTAAATGTTTTTCGATAAAATTTGTAATATTTTTCTTCTTTCCACTTCACATTCTAAAAAAACATGCGTTGAAAAAAAGGTTGAATTGTTCTGTTTTATGTACAATATTTATATATTATAAATCTTGTGCTTTTCAAACAAAAAAAATATACAAATAGATGTATGATACATTGAAGTCGAATAAGCTGATATAATGTTGATTAAAAATTGCCTTTAAAGCATTATAATGGAAATATGAATATAATTTTTACCTAATTATAAATAATGAAGTAATTTAATATTTACATTTGGTAACGTGTGACTATTTTTTCGTATAAATATAAAATTAATGCTGGTAATTTATTATTAAAAAATTATATTAAATATTTTCAGTGCAAAATCAACCCCTACAAAATGTTTGACACGAATCCGTTAATATACTGAATGGATTTAACTCATTTCAAAAATGAGATTGGAACGAACGACGAAAAAAATCCGCGTGCGAAAAAATTCCCGAAATAATTAAATTTGAACTGAAAGGTAGATGTGTTTGTTATTTGGACTGGAAAATGCTTCATGGGGGATGGAAGGTGTACAATAAAAACAAAAATGCTATGAAAACCGTGGAATATGTCGGTAATATTGAATATATGTATTTATATAAGCGAGGGGTGAAAAGAGGGTGAACAGTGTCGCTTCCGTTAACATAATATTTATGATATATCCACCAACGAGCTCAACCCTATTTTTTTTAAATAGATGTACTATAATCAGAACAATGAAGCTGAGACAAATTTTATAAAATAAAAAATTGGTTTAAAAGTATTTGACTATGGAATTTGGCCATTTGTAGCCGGTGGAACTTTTTCTGTGAGATTTGTTTGCAAATCGCAAAATTTAATTTTAATTAGAATATACTCAAAATATACCCCGATAATACTTTTTTACAGGGCATTTCGATGTGTGCTTTAATAAAGTTCTTTTTAAACTACGACGAAACGCTTTTAATGATTTAATTTACCAGCAATTCGCGAGTCTCGTTGAACAAACCCTGAAGGAATAATCATACAATTTTAACTTGGCCAAAGCTTCAATTGTACCCCGGATAGTGATAAAATGGTACCTTAAAATTTATGTTCGAGACAATGTGACCAAAATCAGAGATTCCCAAATGAAACTTCAAGATTTATGCCACGGAATAAAGACCCTTCGGAAATTGACACTTTATTTCAGGCAATCTATATTGAACATACGCGTGGGTTCTGAGAAATTTTATTCAATGATAATTTATCAATTGAATTATGTGGTAGAAAAACAGAAGTTGTCAGATGAAACAATTCAAAATTATCCACTATTGTCTGGGTTTTGAGGGAAATATTCAGAAGAAACCAACGAAGCGAAAATTTACGCCTTCGTCCTCTTTTCAGATGAAAATTGACAAATAGAATAATAAAACAGACCAATGACTTGTTCTTCAAAACGCAAATTGCATTCGGACTATTCTTCAATTTCAATTTTTAGCAGTAACAAGTCACCCTTTCGACCTCTGTGTGAAATATTTACATAATTTGATTCGGAGATGCTTCAAAAATTGAGCTATTTTAGATTTTACTAAAAATTTATTCGTATCGCAAATAATCGAGTTTCATAGAGCTTAAAACGATTTACTTCAAAAAACACTTTTCGGAAATATTCAATATTCAGAATATAGAATTACAAATAAAGCTAAGCTGTTTGATTTGAGGGTGGGTGAGCGATTGGTGAAATCTGATATTAAAAAAATATATTTATAATCTCTCCTATTTACACTAATACTTTAAAATATATTAAATGTTATTTTTTTTTTCATAAAAAAGAATCTAGAAATTTTATAAAACATATATTTCAAGTAACCTTTTGCATTCAGAATTATCTTCATATATTTGTTGATTAAAAAATAAACCTATTATTAGTAAATCATAATTTCTACACGTTTATTTTATGAATGTACAAAATTGTCTTAATCCCATTTATTATTTACCTAACAACACAATTACATTAAATAAATAAATGTATTTATAAGCAGTATAATTAAATAAATGTTGGGTGAGTACAACAAAATAATTAAAGAAATATTATTTTGTAATTTCTACAGTTTTTATTAATGTAGCTCATTTAAATTACTGTGCAAATTAAATTTTTATTTTTCTCAAATTATAAAATTTCAAGTCAAAGTGAATATAAAATGTCATAAATTAACGAAATATGTATAAGGTTTTTACAAATTTTTAGACACAACAACGTGTTAATTAATTGTTTGTAGGTAATCTTAACTATTACTAGTTACACAGGTTACCGACTTAATAATCAGTATTTAGAGAAACCAGAGTAAACCTGGATAAAGAAGATTGATCAGCATTTGAACCCATGACCACTGTATTTATAGTCTTATCCCCTTAGATGTTAATGCCGTTACTACGTTTCTACGCGGCGTAGCAACAACTACGGCGTAGCCATAGCTACAAAATAAAGGAGTTCTGCCGTATATAGGTATAAGAGTGCAACAGTGATGATTTATGCGGTATTATTGTGGATGTCTAGTTACAAATGTGGCATTATCTTGGCGTGTTGAACCACAATAGTTTTACAGGGATCACGCCAATAAATCTGCGGGTCTTTTGCGTTATATTTTCACCAATAAAAGGCCATACTTCACAAGAGTCGCGACGGTAGGATTTCGAATGCAAAATGTATGGCCGGCCTTAACATCTGTGCTATGTATAACCACTACTCTTCTGAAATATTACTATGCCATAAGCCCACCTGGGCTATTTTGAAAGCTGAAAGAAAAAAATATACTTGAAACATACAAATTTTAGTATCCCCGCCGAATAAATTGCGCCTGTATTATAGAAATTTTATATACTTCAATGCGTTTTAGGAAAACTTTAAGAGCAACACAGCGGCTGTGAAACTTTTACTGAGGACAGGCTAAGGCCATATTGTTTACGAGTTTAGGAAATATATCGGCTGTCAAATTACCAACCCCTGCTTTCCAATTTCAATGAACGAAATGTAATTCTGTTTCTTTATAATCAGAACAACATAAATATTATTATATTTTTATTGTAGTCATGAGTTCAAATCCCTCTTAAGTTTAAAAAATTGATCGGTTATTAAGACTGGGAGATCGGTAATAATATTAATAAATACACGATATTGTCTTGATCCAGGTTTACTCTGAAATACTGTAAATACTGAAGCGATAATTAAATAAAATAAATATGACGTAATGGAATATTTTCAGAGATGGTTTAAAAATATCAAAATTCAACAGAATTATTTAGTCAAATTTAAATTGTTCGTAGTATAAAGGGGATTTAAAATTCAAATTGAGTGATTTAAATTAACGGAATAGTTTACATATTTTATATTTGCTTTGAAATAATTAAAAACCTGGACAACATTTGTGTTTTATCGACAGCTTTTAATTTGTACGGGATGAAAATAAAATCCCGATCGATCGTCTTGATCCAGGTTTACTCTGATTTCCTGTATTGTAAGGTAAATACTGGTTATTAAGTCGGTGACCTGTGTAACTAGTGATAGTTATGATCACCAACAGACAATTAATTACCACGTTGTTGTATAAAATAATTTGTAATGGTAAAAAAAATTCAGGGCGTATATAAATAAAAAATATACCCATGCAAATATTACAATCGCATTTAAAACTTGTAATAGTTAAGATCACTAACATAAAATTATCCAAAATTGATATTATTATTTTGTAAATTACTAATAATCCACTCAACTTAAATTTGGTTTTAACCAAACAAACTGTTATTTTGTTTTTAAGCGTTATAATTAATGTAGCTCTTATTGCTATATTATTTATAATTTTTTATATATTTTTTCCCCATTCTTTCTATAATTTGATACTATTACTCATGTCAAATTTAAATAAAACATTCTCATTTTAGTTTTACCTAAAAACATTTATACACTCTGTACACCCAAGTCTATTTCCAAATATGTATTGTTCATTGTAAAAACTTATACATAATAAAGAAATTGTATAAATATATAACGGACAATTAATTGACATGTTGTTGTGTTTAAAAATCAACATTTGTAAAAAAGGCGCTCGAGGCGATTATCAATAAGTTACCTTATTGAACATGAAATTAAAGCTAATATGGCATATTAATAATATGTGTTAAGATTTTTTGTATGTAATATTATTCACATATTCGATATTGATTTAAATAATAATATTATTTTTGAAATGTACAGACGCTTTGATTCAGCAAGCAAAAGGAATAAAATGTAGAGGCGAGTTATTCGTCGAGTTGTACTTTTTGTTCTCGTCCCACTTCTGTCCTTCATCACCCAGACTCTTATATTGGTCTCTGGCATTCTGTCTCTGTTCTCTGTGTGTATGTTATTTTGTATTTTTGTACCCAAGAAACATGAATCTCGCTATTTTGTGGAGCTTTTGAGAGCTTTCTGAAAGCTTTCTGGAGACTGAGGGCGGTCGTTGCTGTCGGGCGAACATTTTAAATGTCCGAGTTTTTTGTGAATGCCAACATTTGATATGATTCCAGAATTATTGCACAAAATATCGTTATAAAATTTTTAACAATCAATTATTTATATATTTTTTTATGTATTATGCATTATGGAATGATTGATAATACAATACATCTTAGGGATTAGACATAGGTGTACAGAGAATATAAATATTTTACGCATAACTAACATGAGGATTTTTATATTTCATATGAGAGGTAATATTAAATTACAAAATGAATGGGAAAAAATAACAACTCTTTTACAAGTAAAAAAATGTTATTTATAATAAAAAAAACAGTTTGTTTGGGTAAATCGAGTGATTTATTTGAATGTAACTTTATTTTTTTGATAATATTAATTTTATAAATTCATTGGGTAAATAAACTCATTCATTCAATTCATTTTATTTAAATGACTTAATAAAACCAAATATGTCTCGAGGAAACGTAAGTTCATTTTACCAATGAACTTCCAAAACTGATATTATTTTTAAAAATAAAATAAAATTTCTAATAATCCACTCAACTCAAATTTGGTTTGACCCAAACAAATTGTTATTTAGTTTTTAAGCATTATATTTTAAACTGTTTTGTTAATATTGCTTTTATCGTTGTTATTATTTATTAATCTTCAAATTTGTAAATGGGTTTTTATTTTTTCCCCATTCTTTCTATAATTAAATACTATTACTCATGTCAAATTTAAATAAAACATTCTCATGTTAGTTATAGGTAAAAAGATGTAAACACTCTGTACACCTAAGTCTATTTCCAAAGATGTATTGTTCTATCAATGTAAAAACTTATGCATAATAAAGAAATTGTAATAATAATTTAAATGACTTATAGTCAAATTATTTTAGTAATTAGTAGTTTTTAACATTATGTCCTTGTGAACTTCTTTAAGATACCTAATTTTAGATAACTTAATGGCAATTTAAAAAAAAATGCGGCACTCAAATTAACAATAATTTTAGGTCACTACAATCCAAATGTACTTTTTTTGTCTCTTCTATTTTTTTCTATAAGGAAAATTTAAGAAAAAGTAGAGGAGAGCTAACATACCGCAATGAGCTGTGATTGGTAATATCGTAAAATAATATAATAAGATATTATAATTTTTTATTGAGCCTCTTGGTATGTCTAAAATTTTATCTTTGCACTTCAAACATAAGAAACATGGGGTTAAGATTAATTTTAACCAGAATTATAATATTGACATAGGGCAAGGTGTTGAAAATAAAATACACGTATGATACAAAATATAAAAATCTACTTTCAGAAAGGAAACTTTAAGGAATGATATGAAAATTCATTTTAATATCCACCTTGACATGTTACATTTACTTATAAATTGTTTTAGAATTGTGTTCATTATGTAATTGGAAACATAAATAGCAGCGATGTTGACTTTTGACAGGCGTTCATTTCTCGTTGGCAAATTATTATGAAATTACATATTGGATCTTCCATGTTGTCTTGTCAAATATTATTCAATATAAGGCTGTTTTCTTAAAACACGAGCTCAGCCTAAAGCCACATTCTCTCAAATCTAATACGACACAATAGATTGATGTTTGAAAACATCGTCACAATTCAATTACGTCATGTTTGGCAAAAATGCATTATGTATAAAAGCTTCTAAACAGTCAAAGGGTCGTTCAAATAATTGAATTGAATATCAGCTTCAATTCCACCACCGATTAAGAAGTTGTAACAACTATCATTAAGACAATTTCAACTTCAAACATTTATTGAATGCACCATTTATTATTCAACACGAGATTTGATTTGAATAAAACTCGGTGGTAAAACATGTGTTAACACTTTTGCCGAGTTTTCTTTTACCTTTCGAAGCCGCAAAAATAACAGATTTAGTCAAATATGATGTGATCCTGAAGGAAAATATTATTATGTAAAAATATAAGTGCTGGATTAGACTTATCTTCACATGTAAAAGGACGAATATATTAATGTAATGGAATATTGATTTATATGAAAAAATAGGAGGTTTTGTATATATAGAGGTGCCAATAATTCTTTAAATGATGTCATAAACATGATTTTTTCGCCAAAGGTTTCGAATGAACTTTACCGCTCGTACTGTTTATCTGTCACTTGTCGATCTTTCTAATAAGATTACACCCTCTTTCACTTAATATGGTAAAAACATCATTACATATTCATATATTGTAAACAATTTGTAAAGTTTTTGAAGGAAAAGTTTCGGATTTTACGGTCTACAGTGTTGCAGGTGGCCACAGCCCGCGTATGTTGAATGTATAATGTATCATTTTTGAGGCCACATTTCATTTTGATCATTCTATTTTTACGACCCCCATTTTTTTCGTAGAGGCTTCGATTATAAAAAGTCTTTAAAATTGTGTATCTTTATTTATTCCTTTAAAGGGCATTTTGGAGGGCATCAGCTGTTTCTTTGAAGTACGCAGTAGTAGCTATCGTGTGTTTATAAAATACTTTAGGAATAAAATATGTCTAATTAACAATAAAAAAAATATTTAATTTCCTTTTATTCACAATGAGGATCATGAGGATATTTTTGTAAGAACAATCTTGTTTTGAGTGTCGGATTTTAGGGACTACAATGTTGCAGGTGGCCACAGCCATTTTGTATCTAATTCCACTACGGCTCTCTTAGATGCTCCGATTAATATAAGTCTTTAAAGGAATAGTTGTGCATGTTTATTTATTCCTATATATGACATGTTGGAATCATATGTTTCTGTGAAGTACTTATTAGTGGCTATTTATTGCGTGTGAATTGGAATTAAGCAATTATTTTTAATTAAAAATAAAACATATATATATTCTAAAATATTCTCTGTATATGTATATTATTGAGAAAGAGTCGGCGTCCAATGATGAAAATAAACAAAAATGTATAAACAAACATGTTTTGGATGAAAATAAAAAAATAAACAAATTTTCCTAGTATATCGAGCTTTCATATATTTTTTCAGATTTCTGAAAAATATGTCTATGGATGTATGATCGATGTACTTTGGTTCATATGGTGTAGTCGCTGTAGTAGCTACGCTGTAGTAGCTACGCCGTAGTCTACATACTACATTTAATATAAATTTAAAAATCCATATTTTTAATATCAACATAATATGATAGTAATCCCGCGCGTGTTGGCAAAGCCAGGGAAGAAGTGTTATATTGTATGAATGGTATTGGTAATGGTTGCTAAAATTTCATAATCGTGTAATAAATCTTCCATTAAAGTTTCGATCGGGTTGTGGAAATGAGAATTGGCAGAGGAAGCCTTTTCAGTGCTCCATTCGCTTTGCCCGACCATTCAACTTTATATTAGGCTTCACTACAATATCATCACTGGTATTATACCATTGTTTTATATTCGTACCAAAGATCAATACGTCGACATATCAAACAATGGTAATATATCAAATAATAAAATGTTTGTATTACCAGCTAAAGGACGGGCTTTTGTATAAATTATTAATTGTAAATAACAGGCCACCCGTTAAATCCCAGAGGGAATCGAACCCAATACCTTCATCAGTGACACTAATTCACTGTTTAAGTAGTCACAGATTTAGTCAGGTAAATTTATAAAAAAATATTAGCATAAATAAATATTCTCTGACTGGCAGATAACAAGACTAATTTATTTACCTTGATTTCTTGTATGATTAAATTGTGCAGAACCGCCCTGTTGATGATCTTGAATAACAATTAAACAGACCGTATATAAATGTTCAGATAAAATTATTTGTACGACAAGATTTAAAAAAAGCACAGTAATTTATACATACAATATAGTTATCCATACTTTAACATTATATTAAAGCGAAATAATTGTGAAAAATGAATTAACTTCGATACACCAATAAATTTTTTCATTTTTTTCAGAATTATTTCGCTTTAATACACTTTAATATAATGTTAAAGTATGTAAAATCTCTGATTGGTTCAACTGATTTCACAAAAATATTATATGAATGATAGTTATAATATTAGACGTAGGGAAAACTTGAATAAATATATGAAAAAAATGGTTATTTTTTCAGATACCAAATTCAACAAAGACTCAATTTATAAAGGAATTAATAAAAACACATCCATGAATAAAGCACCTTTAAATCTAATATGTAAATAGTTTAAATTGAGTGGTCAACTAAAATTATTAAATAAAATATTCAATATTATTTATTCTCCCATACATTATTTATAAAATAATAAATAAATAAACCACGGAAAATAATTTTAAAAACTCCTTTAAAAGAGAAGTATTATTTATTTAAAAAAAACAGATCCAAAATTGTCTAGATTCGTTACCGCTGATAAGATTAAAACAACTGGATGTATGAATATCAAGATGGCGGACCATGCAGATGAGTCTGAGTTGATTAGTGTTGCCTCTGTTAAACTCATCCACTCTTATATTGGTTGAGTTCGTAGTTAGGGAACTGGAAGCCTCATTTTATAAAATGTGGTTATAACCTAACATAACCTAACAAAAAAAAATACCATCATTTAATTCCACTAAAAATGTCAAGTCGCTACGTTATTTATTTTTTATAATAATTCCGGTTGTGAAATATAATATGGAAGTTGTCGCTTTGATGAAGAAAAATATTATCTTTACTTGAACGTCACAAATAAAAATGGTCCCGTTAGAATATGAATTCTTAAAAACTTAATGGTATCCCTCTGAAAGGAAAAGGTCGTTTTCTACTTTTTTTGTACTCATTTTGAAATGTTTCTACTGTTGTTATCTTGACACGTGTCTTGAGTTTCCAATGTTAGCGACTTAACGAGAAAAAGATTAACTTTACACTCAAATAAACGTATCTATTATTTATATTCAATTAAGAGATCATTTAGGCGAAGATCTTCAACAATTAATTATTTAATCGACTGAGAGGAGTGATTATCTCTTTTTAAAATACTGAGAAGCATTTCGGTTGTAATATTTTTTATTCCACAACTTAAATGAAATATACAGCTCAGCTTACTGACCAAAATGCTCTTGGAATACTAATAGTAATTTATCTTTTTTTTTGTACTCTCGCAAGAGAAGCTCAACATTTTAAAATATTTAAAAAAAAATTATATTTTAATATAAAATTTAAATTCCAATCATATTGATCACATCTCAATTTTAATGTAATGTACATGATTTAAGGTTGATAATGGTTGCGAATGTCTGTTTAGCAAGATAACTAATTACGCTCAAATGCCAACTCTTTTCGTCGTACAAATTTCGTTTATTTTTTACTCAGTCCCCTTTCTTCCTTCATTAACTTCGACAATGAAATGAAAACAAAATGTCTTGTTTTCTGAGTAAAGAGCGGACGTTTCTCAAAAAGCTAATAAATAAGACAATGTTCTTCCGGATGAACGGGTGTCTAATTAATTGCGATTCAACTCGAAGTATTCACAATTCCTTATTTTGTAACAACAATAAAGAGATTGAGACACACCTTTACAATAGATTTTAAAATATTAATATCAAATTTATATAAACATTTCCTAACCAAATCAAGGTTTCCTGTACTGGATTTTGTACTAAATAAAAAGTTCTTATCCCCCGATATGAACTTGTGTCTATGTGAAACACAAACTATGGAAATCATATAAATCTTCTATTTTCATCTCGTTTACTGTTACTTTTTACATTACTGCGATTTGTATTCAGTTTACGAAGAAATCTTCCATTTGTCTCTAAGTGTCTAAACCAAATATTTTGAAATTTTCAAAAAAAAACTATGGGTATAAATTAATTAATCGTTGCAGTGCTCAAACACTTAAAAACAAGATAGAGTAACAAAATTACACATTTTATCAAATCAAATACGTATATATGTAATCTTTGTCTCTTATATTTTTTTGTATAATTGTATGTTAAATGTCGTTTAATGGTTCATTATGATTTCTTGGATTGAAATGTGAATTAATTCAGTCAAATCAAAATTTAAATAAATCATTTACAGGTATTCTATAAAAAAATTATATCAATAAAATAGATGAATTATATGAATTTCAGGACTATTTAAACAAAAAAGTACCGAATAAAAAGAAAATGTGTAACTAATTGCAACGAATTTGCGCACCTGGGAGAACTCTTTTCAACAAATTCTGTCACCTATATTACAACAACAAATTCTGTCACTTATTATTCATCTTATACAAATATTTCATATAATATTGTAATTTATTTTTGTCTTGTCTGTAAAAACAAAAAGATGTTATGAGCGTTTATATGCAAATAAATAAATAAATAATAAATTAACTTTTGGGACGATTTGACCACTTTTGCTATTCTATAGATTATGAATAAATAATATATTTAGAAATTGTATCAAAATTACATCTGTCTAATGCCTTTATTAGAGATGTGCCAAAGGCAAATGAATATTGTAGTATTATACACATTTCTTCTGTATCCTTTTTCTCCATAGAAGGCAATGAAGACATTGATTTAAATTGGCAATAGTATAACGCTTTATTAATCATAATGACGTCAAATTTCTTCATAGGAGTGCATTAATAAGAATACTCAGTTGCGTGTATACCACCGTTGAGTAAAGACGTATAGTAAAGTGCTCCTGCATGGTGTCGCAAGTTCGAAAGTGACGAGTGCACAAGTGACACAACCACCAAACCGGTCTTGCTCCGATTTCTCCTGTCCGGTATCATACTGTTCACTTATATTACACTGTAATTTCTCCACACTATATACAAGACAATGGAACTGGATCATCAATGTCCTGTTGCCGCATCGACTACAAATACGCTAGATTCTTGGATCAAAGCCCCGACAAAAACAAAGAGAATATCCAGTCCGGAGAATGCCAGTAAAGCCAAACAGGCATGCCCAAATAAGAACTGGCTTGCTGTGCCAACAGCAAATCGCTTTCAACAATTAGAAGACAAACAAGAGGAGCAGGCGATTGGCAAAAATACGCCAAAGCCACCACCTATATTTGTGCACGCAGTAGAGAATATAAAACCACTGACAGACTTCTTAGAGCAAGTAGCTCAAGGAGCATACTACATTAAACAGCTGGGTAAAACCCAAGTAAAAATACAGATCACTAAGTCTGAAAAATATATACCTGTAATCACAGGTTTAAAAAATAGAGATACCGAGTTTCATTCATATCAGACGAAAGAAAGCCGATCATATAAGGCTATAATAAAAAACCTTCACCACACGGCAGATATCGCCGAAATAAGCGAAGAGCTCGCAAGTCACGGCCATGATGTTATCAGAATAACAAACATGTTGCAAAAAACAAACAAAACCCCACTGCCTATGTTTCTTTGCGAATTGAGACAAAAAGAGAATAACAAAGAAATTTTCAAAATTGACACCATACTTAGGTGTAAAGTCGTAATCGAGCCACCAAGATCTCAAAAAGAGGTCATACAATGTAAAAAGTGTCAAAGATACGGACACACCGCGAAATATTGCAACAGGACTCCGCGTTGCGTAAAGTGTGCAGGTGAGCACGCAACAACTGATTGCAACAGAACAACAAGAGACAACAATGTGAAGTGTGTCAACTGCAACGGGAATCACCCAGCAAATTATAAAGGTTGCGAAACACGAAAAAAGGTACAAACAAGCCAATTCCCCGTATTAAGAAAGAAAATAATTTCAAAACAGACAAACAACTTGACTAACACTACAACTTTCAAAACCAATGACATACCAAAGTCGTATGCTCAAGCCACCAAAAATATCGAGCCAACTCCCGAAAAACCACAAGACAATATTATAAATAATTTAATAATTTAAATGGACAAACTCATTGAACTTGTCATGAAAACCATGGACAACATGACACAGATCATGGCAGCTCTTGTCCTAAATAAAAAATGATTCCATTATTGAAAATATGTCTTTGGAACGCCAACGGTCTTGGACAACATAGCCAAGAAATAAAATTATTTTTAAAAGAAAAAACATTGACATAATGCTTATATCGGAAACACACTTTACCGAAAAAAGCTACATAAAAATTCCCATGTATACTATATATACGACGAATCACCCCGATGGAACTGCGCATGGCGGAACAGCGGTGATAATTAAAAACACTGTGAGACATCATCTCACTGAAAAATATGATCGAGACTTTCTCCAAGCAACCACAATTGCTGTCGGAGATATAAATAATTATGTATATATATCGGCTATTTACTGCCCACCCAAACACTCGATTAAACGAGAACATTTTGACGATTACTTCAGAACACTTGAAGCGGATAAATTCATCGCAGGTGGGGACTTCAATGACAAACACCAACAATGGGGGTCTAGACTGGCCACACCCAGGGGGAGAGAACTGTATAAAAGTATGGAAAACAACAAGTTGACTCATCTATCGACTGGTGAACCAACATATTGGCCTACAGATAGAAGAAAAACACCGGACCTCATAGACTTCTGCGTAGTGAAAGAAATTCCAATCGAAAGACTGAGCGCAGAATCTTGCCTCGATCTGTCATCAGATCACTCACCTGTTATTATTAAATACAGCTTGCTACAACCAATTATCAAACCCAGTAAATTTACACTCGGTAACTGTCACACAGATTGGGAATATTTTAGACATATCTTAAATGAAAATTTGAAATGTGATATTCCATTGAAAACAGAAGACCAACTTAACACCGCAGTTATTCACTTTCAAAATCAAATTCATTCCGCAGTGAAAAAAGCCACGCCCAATATGTCAAAAAAACCACACTCAACAGATGATTTTCCCTGCTGGATTCAGGAAAAAATACATGAAAAAAGACGCATTCGTAAAGAATGGCAAAATACTCGAAGCAAGGAACTCAAGAGAAAACTGAACGAAGCAATAAGAGATATTAAAAATATCCTATGTGAATGGAAAAATAAAGGGATTCAATCCTATCTGGAAGGTCTTACAGCCACTGATGCTACAGATTATACTCTTTGGAAAGCCACAAAAAAACTAAAACGGCCCCAAATATCCATACCGTCCATCAAGACGATAAATGGGCAAAAACTGCCAGAGAGAAATCCAATGAGTTTGCGAAACGCCTCAAGGAAGTATTTACACCAGCGGAAAGGATGTGTTCCTCTGAAGAAGAAAGTCACATTCATAATTTATTAGATAGTACGGAACATAAAGAAAACTATTATGTCAAAATTGGACTTCAATGCGTCAAGCATGTTATAAAATATGAAGTACGCGCAAAAAAGCGCCAGGACATGACATGATTACCGGGAAGATAATCAAAGAATTGCCAGATATCGGATTAAGATTTCTAACCATAATATTTAACGCGATACTTAGAATGGGTAGCGTCCCTAGACAGTGGAAAATAGCAGAAATTATTATGCTACCTAAACCAGGTAAACCACCCGAAGAAGTCACTTCATATCGACCGATAAGCCTCCTGCCAATATTTTCCAAAATATTTGAAAAAATTCTACTGCGCAACATGAAACCA